>NW_020869638.1:1184341-1189341 GCF_003789085.1 Penaeus vannamei | reverse complement strand
ACACACACAAAACTGTACACCTGGGGTTCGATGCAATAGCCGACGACCACCTGTCCCATCGCTGCTTGGCTCTCGAACTACGTTGCGTCTTCCTTTTTTCTGTGGTTCGTTGTTTCGAGGAGCAACCGTTCTCGTAACCGTAGAACGTAGTAATGCTGCTCCACGAGACCTTCCCATCCACTTGGCCAAGGACTATATCGCCAGAGATTCAAGGTGGTCCAAAGTGGTCTCCTTCCACGAGAAGAAAGCAATATCGTTTCAGTTCAGCAGTTCTGGATTTAGCCGTGGTCTTGGCGCCCCTTGGCCATTGTGCAATCCACAAGTGCAGCACCATACCCTTGTCTTCCCCCGACACTCGCCCTGCCTCTCCCACCCGCCACCCTCTCTCACACACAGGCAAGACGACGTACCTAGATAGGATCCAAGTCTGCTTCGAGCAGGACATAGATCTGAGAAGAAGCTTTTCTCGGTAGCGACGCTGGAAGTAACGTACTGGTCCCACGCGAAGTCCCACTCGGCCTCCCCGCCCTCGGCGATGGCGCGACAGAACACCACAGGTTTAAGGTTTGGCGAAATGATGCTGAAATTTTACACTGATAAATCTGGATATCATTATATTCCTTTGGATAGAGTATCTAGTCCTTATTAATTTGGTATGACAGAAGGTTTGATAGTAGTAATTATAATGATAATTAAAAAGTAGAATAACCTACTGTTACAACCACTAATGAAGGTAAAATTATCGATAATGATAATCCGAGATCAATAAAACATCACAATCATACTGATCCAAAAAAGTGTATACACTGTCCCGATACGACATACACCGCGCTACACCTACCTCGAATTGTCCGGCTGTGACATCCAGTGCCTGTAGAGAGTGAGCGCTTTCTCGAGGCAGTCCTTGTGGCCCAGTCTGCAAGCCCATGTCACGGCTATTTTCCTCTTTTTTTGCTCCAAGAAAGAGTCCTCGATGTTGTCGAACCCAACGGACTCGTAGAGCGGCAACACCAAATCCAGGAGGTAACACTGGAAAGAAAAGAATGTTCATATACGCGTATGTATGTGTATACATACATACATATATATTCATATACATATATATATTATATATATATAGATAGATATAGATATTACATACATATATGTATATATACATTTATATTCTGGTAAATAAATGATCAAACAATTCGGCATATCGGTTGCGGTTTCATCGCAGGCAAGTAAAACTCCGTGTGAGCCTCCGAGCCTCACCTTGAGAGCGCCGAATCACTTCTGCGTCTGAACATACTCTCTATGTAAACGAATTTCCTGGCGCCTGTAGCCCAAGGCAGATATTCTCCTTCATTTCGCAGATACAGTAAAACGTCCAGGGCGAGCTTGTAGCTGAGATGACCTGAATGGAAGGTATCCATTTTTGCTAATCAAAAATTACGAAATCATAAAATGATTTCATTACTAATTTTGGAACACGCATATATTTTAACTCATCAAAAATACACGTTCACTCCCTGTACGTTAGTGTATGAAAATATGACGTTCTTGAGTAATACAGACAAGAAAATCATAGTAACTCTTGAATATCCATATATGCATAGAAAACAGCTATATAATTCCTTAGTAGAAGAAAGAAATACTATTAAAAAGATAAAGATTACTGTACCAGCCCTAGCAAGGTTCATGGCATCATCGACAATCTGCCCTCTGTTGATGGGGCAAATAACCTGGTGGTCCTTCTTCAGCTGCTGGATGATAAGATTCCAGTTGTGGTCGTCGTAGTTGACTCGGTAGTAGGCCGCCTGCTGCAGGTTGAAGATGACCCACTGGTCCTTCGGGGGAAGAGAAGAGACGGTGACGTGATCCTCAGAGTCCTTCATCCATAAACTGGCTTGAGTCTGGCTGAAGTTGGCCTCGCTCTGGGTCGTGAAGGTCAGAGGCACCCACCACTTGTAATCCGTGGTGCTGGAAGAGTTTGCGCTCCCTTCTAAGAGGAACCGCTCCTGGAAATTAAGGCGGGGTATATATAGGGCCAAATGATATGTTTACTGAATATGTTTCCTCCCTCCATCAAGTCATTAAGTACAAACTCACCTGTGTCAAAGTAGCAGAGGTTCCGTCGGGGCTCCTTGTCACCTTCACGACGGGGTATCCCATCTGCAGCGTCCACGTGTCCATGATCATCTTCACAGTCACCTCCTGGGGCAGAATGCCGTCCTCGTGAGCCGCCAGAGTCAGATGCTTCCACAGGTCGTCTTGCACAGAACTATTGTATGTGCTACATGAAAATGGACATATATTCAGGATCATAATATATAGAGCGAGACTTGAGAATTGCAAAGTAGCACAATATAAATTTCAAACCTTTAAGCTGAGTCATTATTACATCCAATTAGTATTACATGTCATAAGGTACACTTATATTAGCATATTTACAGTGCTTTTAGATAGTTGTTCAATCCCTTTCTAAAGGTCGGCTCTGTGAGGTAGTGGGTCATCATCCGGATGATAGACGCTCCTAGATCATTGTAGAAAGAAAATATTATAGATAAGCAATGAGATGGACAAAGAAATACCATAAAAACCAAAACAATGAAGAAAAAATACCGACCTTTATTGTAAGATATGTCATCAAAGACTTCGAATATTTCGTCCGGGTTTGAGACGGGAATGTTGATCCTGTGGGAGGACTCCAGGCTGTCTAGATCGAACACACGATGGACTATTTCAACGACGATTTCTTCCATTGCCTTCCACGTTGGTTCCACCTTTTGAGCATAAGCAAAATAAGTATATGTTTTGCATTTGTTTTATTTACTTTTATATATTATTGCATTTATTATGAATATCATGTCAAGTAACTTACATGATCTACTCCAAGGTAACTTATATAAGTAGCGAATCCTTCGTTGAGCCACAAGTCGTCCCACCACTTAGGCGTCACCAGATTGCCAAACCACTGGTGAGCCAACTCATGAGATAAAATATTTGCAATAACTGCCTTATCGGCAGGGGTTGAAACTTGTGGGTCGTACAACAAGAAGCTTTCTCTGAAAAAGAGTTAGAATTAATAGTAAGAACTCTGTCATAGCTAGAAATAGGTTGTGCATGCTGTGAGCAATAAGGTTACATGAGATTTATTTAATAGAGCGATATACAGCCTTCAGAGCTCAGCCAATTCTACAACTATGGCTTCTTTTTGTCTTAAACTTCACACACAACCCTTATATCCTTATTCTCGACCCTTTCTCTGTATACAAATATATCACTGATCCCGGCTCCTGAGTAAAATGGGTTATAATATTTAAAACAATACATGATGGTGCTGTAATACCAGACCTCTGTGCTAATGTCACTGACTTACCTGAAAGTTATTAGACCCCAGTTCTCCATACCTCCAAAAGAGAGGTCGGTTAATGCAATCATGTCCATCTTCGGGAGGGGATAAGATAGGTTGAAATAATCTTCAAAGAAACACAAGATCTTGGGACCTATCTCATTTGCATATTCTGCTTGATCTATGGTCTCTTGTCGTGCCCACACTGCCAGAGAATTTTTCTGGTTAGAATGTTAAGCACAGTCACCCCTGATCATGCCTTTTTGCACATGCTCACGGTCATGCCTAATGAAAACTAATTATAATTCTTTATAATATATCAGTAGAGTGATAAATCTGACAACAATTATGTTTTTTCACAAGAACATATGCATGAAAGGTATTCGCTTTCTATCTGTCTTGCTCACTCACTCAGAAACACAAATTAACACTGATGAACCTAGCTTCGATAAAATGTCATTACCTCGAAAATCTACACGGTCATTCTCGTCGAGTGATATGAACGTAGTCGGACGACGAAGGCAACCAGGTAAGTGGACATAGGGACACTCTTCTCGTAACGATCCCACATCCATCCCTCCTGTCCTTCACTGTTGGATTACAAATTCAGTTTAATCAAAAGATGCATTGGAAGGTATTAAGACATTTATCTAAAACTATAGAATAACATTTTGTATCATGAAGTGACTACTCACAGGCACCTTGCCATACATTTTAGTGTTCATCCAAGAATTCAAATTGAGTGAAATTTAAAGGTTGCCTTGGGCTGGAAAGGTCGCAAGCCGCATTTAATTATAAATTATGCAAATATAATATTATAGTATATATATAAATTATACAATACAGGATATTTATGAGTTACTATCAACATCCTTGTAGGTCGCTCTGTAAGACAGAGCATATATTAAGATATAAAAGGAACTCATGGAAGTATGTTTTTTTCCCTTCTGGATCTTTTAAAATATACCATGGTATCATGACGTCTTCTTGATAAAAGTTTGATCTTACCTTAAATGAAAAATAATTGAAAATTTAATCAAAACTAAGGAAAAAGAAAAGTTTGTTTAACATTAAGTCTTGTTCAAAATGCCCTTTATTACATTATGTACAAACCTATATATAATTATTATATAATTATTTAAATTTATATATAATTATATAGTTATGAGTGGTTTCCAAATATATCCATAATAGCCGACGATGCTGAATTGTGATGAAATTTGAACATATATTAATGGAATGATGTTAAAGTCTACAGGTCCCAATGATCTAATGCTTCTGTTTAAAATAATATAGGTGATTGGTTTCATTTGTAAGTATTAAACATTTACATAATCAATAAACATCAATACCAAATATTGCTGATATAGATCATTCAAGTTATTTACATATTATTTATAATGTTTTTAGTTATATAACATATCTATGTTATATAATATATATATATATAATATATATATATATATATATATATATATATACATATATAATATATATATAATGTATATTACATATGTATATATATATATATATATATATATATATAATATATAATTATATATAATATATATATTACAATATATAATATTAATAAATATTATATATAATATATATATATATATAATATATATATATATATATATATATATTATATAATATATATATT
>NW_020869638.1:1177021-1179521 GCF_003789085.1 Penaeus vannamei | reverse complement strand
GGGATATCATGCATGTTCATTGTTTTAAATACCTGCAATAAATTTGTGATACTATTAATTTTATGTGATGGTAACCTTATTTGACGAACTTGAACTAACTAGTGATGCAAATTATCTTAAATACAATTCTTTTGTAGGTGGTGCACCATCATCAAGAAGCTACAGTAGTGAACCAGGCCCATCTACATCTCGACAAACTGATGCTGCACGTTTAAGAAGAGGTGGGGCATTGCATTTTATAATGTATCAGTATGATAATATTTCTGTCATTCTGATTAATGCTAGAATTTTCCAATAATTTCAAGACAAAACACATGGCAATGTTACAACTTCATCTTAATCAGCTTAGGTAGAACAGAGCCATCACGTTTGTCTCATAGCATCTCCCATACCAAATCACGGCTTCAATATTGCAGCCCAACTCTCAGCTAGTACCACACCAGATGAGACACAGACTAGGTCTTTTCTGGATCTCCTTGATGAAAGTGACTTCAGTGAGAGTGATGATGACTGGCTACCCGAGGCAGTGACGTCATCTGGGAGACTAATTGGAGTTGAAGAAGCTGTCACTTCTTCGGACTCGGATTCTGAAGAGGATCTCCAGGAGATATCTGTATCTTCAACTGCTGGGGAGCCAAGAAGATTGTTTTACCTACGAAATAAATCTTTCGTAGACCATGCTCCTCAGAATGCAACAGAAAATTTAGGAGCTTGTAACTTACTGAAACCAATTGAGTATTTCCTATCTTATTGTCAGTGATTTTTGGGAGATATTTGCAATGTATACAAATATGAAATCAATTGAAACTACAGGTGCATGTATTAACACAAACAGCAAAGAAATTGCCACTTTCATAGGAATGACATTTGCTATGTCAATCATAAAGATGCCAAGAATTAGAATGTATTGGCAGTCAAAAACTAGGATCCCTTGGATAGCTGAAAATGGCAAGAGACAGATTTTTCCGTCTCAGACATTCGTTAAAGGTTATTAATGATAACACTGTATTGGAAGACGACAAAAAAAGTGACAGGTTATGGAAAGTAAGACCTTTGTTGGAAGCAGTACGAACTCGTTGCAGCGAGTTGCCAAGGCCATCGAAGGTCAGTATTGATGAAAGCATGATTCCTTTTCGAGGTAGAATCAGTATCAGGCAACATGTCCCTGGCAAACCTTTCCCAGACGGGTTAAAAATGTTTGTCCTAGCTTCTCCAAGTGGAATGGTACTCGATTTTGAAATTTTTCAAACTAAAGAAGCATTGCTATCCATTATTGAAAAGCTGAATGTTAAACCTGACAGAACCCTCACAACTGGTGAAGCAGCAGTATTAAGGTTTGTGCGCAGTGTGGATGCTGGCACAAGTATCTTTTTTGATAGATTTTTACAAGCTCAAACTTATTGTGTGATCTGTATGACAGAGGCCTTCGAGGAACAGGCACAATTAAGAAAAACATGGTACCTAAAGAGGCTAAGCAAAAATTAAAGACTGAGGCAACCTTGCGCAAAGAGGGCAGAGGGGCATCCGATTGCCAAGTCCGAAATGATAACAAGGTGGCTGTGACTGCTTGGTATGACAAAAAGTTGGTACTAATGGCTTCCAATGAGTTCTCTATTGATGACGAAGATATATGCCAGCGGTGGTCTAAGGCTACCAATACCCATGTTGGTGTAAAGAGGCCCCGTGTGGTAAGGGAGTACAACAGTGCCATGGGGGGTGTGGATGTTCATGACCAAATAGTACTGTTATTACAGAAGCCCCAATCGCACTAAGAAGTGGACTGTTAGGGTGGTATTGCATGTACTTGATGTTGTAACTGCCAACTGTTGGCTGGAATACAGAAAGGATATGGAGTCAAAACCCAAACAATATCTAGACTTCAAATTAATCTTGGCAGACCAGTTAATGTCAGGTGATTTCTTTGACCATGCCACTGACAGTCAGAGTATTTCTGATGCAAGTCTCTCTTCAGTAGACTGTATTGATTCAGAGACTGAGCCCCCTCCAAAGGCAGCTAAACAGGGCTTGACTCCTCTGCCAAACAGGGCTGAAAGAAAGAAAGGTGCATCTCATCTCCCAATAGTCATTGATGGTAAGAACTCTTTCCGCAGATGTCGCAGAGAAGGATGTAAGAATAGAACACGAACATTGTGCTCTCAGTGTAATGTATTTCTCTGCAACTATGCAAAGAGAAACTGTTTCTTTGAGTTTCATGTATAAGTGATATATTTGCTTTCTGTTTTTTAAGTATGGTGCATATGTTCCTCATCAAAACAATTATTTTGCATAGGATTATTCTATTGAAGTGATATTTTTCTTTAGTCTTGAACCAGAGAATAATCTCATGAAAGATTTATTTTCCTATAGAGGTGCTGCAATTTATTCTAGTCTTGAACTAAAGAGTAGGCTTACTATTTTTACTCATAATTCAATGAATCTATTTAATATATATTTTCAGGGAAAGATAGTTTTTTTCTAATTAATTACATATTTTTCTACT
>NW_020869638.1:1154521-1167021 GCF_003789085.1 Penaeus vannamei | reverse complement strand
GATATGCAGAGCATTAGTTTTATTTAATAAAAAAAACATTACATTGATTTATATGAAGTACTGCTCCAAGGGAACCCCGATACGTGTTTATTTACCAAAGATAATGATTAAAATCTATATTCACGTGTCCCTTATCCCGGAAGGCCTCTTTCGCATGCGGATCACCTTTGGGAAGGACGTACCGTTATCCTTCAGCCAAGAATTCTTTCGCCGTATTGTTTTCTATATAGACATATTTCAGGTATGATGTATTTCAGCGACTTAGAGATAAATGCATTGGGTTGTGGCAGAGGCCACAATCACCTCGGCACCGGTGCTGCCTCTATCTGCGTAATTGCCTTAGTCGACACCAGCGCAGCCTCACGGCGTAGTTTCCCTCACCTCACTCGGCACCGGCACACCTCACTCAGCATAATTGCCCTTACGCCGAGTTAGCCGGCAAGCAAGCACGGCGAGGTCCGCGGCACTGATTCGCCGCGACGCGAAAGATAAGAATACAGCCGTCGGCCAATCAGCGCATCACAACCGCGGACGACCCTGAGTGACATAAGTACCGACGCAGTTAACCTTTTCACCGAAGTGAATGCCGCCTCCATCCGCCTTCCACCCTTCTCGCCAAATGAAGCCCTCACATGGTTTCGGCGAGCCGAAACCCAGTTCAGGCTGAAGAACATTCTGAAGGCGACCACCAAGGCTGACCACGTTGTAGTCGTCCTACCCGAGGAAGTTTTTCACCGGATAGCCCCCTGGTTAGATAGCCAGCCTGACAACATAGAATACGATACGCTGAAGCAGGAGCTGTTGAAGGAGTTCTCTCTTTCCCCATCCGAGAGGGCGCAACAGATCCTCAACATTCCCAACACACCGCTTGGAGACCGGACTCCTAAACAAGTCTGGCAAGAAATCAACACCCTATGCCGCCTCCCCACCAAAGACGAACAAGGTAAGTTCCACGAAGTGGATCTTAAAAAAGAAATTTGGCTCCACCCTCTCCCTGGCAATATCAGGGAGAAGCTCCACGATTCGGACGAAACGGCCATGGATATCATCCTCACCAGAGCCAATGCACTGATGGATGCCCATCTGCAAGCCCGCCCGCAGTCAACAGCACCTGCCAGTACCGACATCAATGCAGCAACTCCCCGAGGGTCCAACACCATCCGGAGGCCCTTCACCCCATTCTTAGCAGCAGATGGCATCTCCTCTTACCACAAACGCTTCGGCAGCGCAGCCTACAATTGCCTGAGCGGATGTAGATGGAAGCCTCGAGGACCTTCGAAAAACGCGGAAGGCGGCCCCACAACGGATTCCACGTTCAAGACAAGAGATCCAGGGAGCACTTTCTCGTCGACACCGGAGCTTTCCTCTCCATATTTCCGGCAAGGCAAACCGAGAGACGAGCTGCCGCCAACGACCTGCAGAAGCTCGTCGCCGCCAACAGAACACTGATCAACACCTACGGTTCCAGAGACATCGCCATACGCCTCGCCGGGCGCCCTTACTCATGGAGTTTCCTCATCGCCGATGTGACCCGGCCACTACTCGGCGCCGATTTCCTCTCTCACCACAACCTGCTGGTTAATATGAGAAGACGCCGGCTCATCAACACGGAGACCTTCACTCCACTTTCGGTCAACGCAGTCTCCATTCCAGGTCCTTCTGACGTCAACATGTGCCGCCTCACCGGAGATGCCTACAGGGACATACTCAGCGATTTTCCTGCAGTCTTCAAACCAGAGCTCCGCCAAATCAACCCTAGAGCAGCAGCGAAACACGGAGTCTACCACCACATCAAAATGCCAGTCCATGGGCATCCCCCCTCCACATGGTCCGGAAACCAAACAACTCGTGGTGTCCATGTGGCGATTACCGGAGACTCAACCTCATCACGGAGCCGGACCATTACCCCATGCTTAACATGAACGACTTGACGGCCAGCATAGGCGACGCCCGCATATTCTCCAAACTGGACCTTCTCAAGGGATACTTCCAAGTGCCTGTCCATCCAGATGACGTCCCCAAGACGGCTATCGTCACCCCATTTGGAAGCTACGTATTTTACTACTCCACCTTCGGGCTCAGGAACAGCGGTGCCACCTTCCAGAGGATGATGGACCAGATCTTTGGCAAGCTCCCATTCTGCGTGGTCTACGTTGACATCCTCATTTTTTCACGAGACCACCAGAAACACCACCAGCACGTCTGGACAATCCTGCACCTTCTGAAGCAAAATGGCCTGGTAGTGAGCCCGGACAAATGCATTTTCGGCGCCAGCGGGATCGACTTAGGATACAAGATCCAGAGCCAGGGCATCCGACCACAGGCCAATAAAGTCGATGCCGTGCTCCAGTTCCCTACACCAACATCTGTCAAGGGAGTCCAGCAGTTCCTAGGGATGATAAATTACTATCACCGATTCATCCCCGGGGCTGCCAGCATTCTCGCCCCCCTCCAGGACGCCGTCGCCGGAAACAAGACATCACTCACCTGGTCCCATGACCAAGAGAAAGCCTTCACAGCTGCTAAAATAGCCCTTGCCAGGGATACTATCTTAGCACGGCCGTCCCCAATGACCAGCTCTACCTCACAACAGACGCCAGCAAAGTTGCAGTAGGAGCCGTCCTGGAACAAGACGTCCATGGCAGACGACAGCCCTTAGCATTCTTCAGCCGGAAGCTCCGACCACCCGAGCCGATGTACAGCACGTTCGACAGAGAGCTCCTGGCAGTTCACCTGGCCGTGCGACACTTCCGCCACATGCTCGAGGGTATATCTTACACTATTTTTACAGATCACAAGCCTCTGGTCAACGCCTTTTCCAAGTCAGGGGATGCATGGTCAGAACGGCAGCAACGGCAGCTCTCAGCCATCGCCGAGACGGACTGCACAATGAGACACCTCTCAGGCTCCCAGAATCCTATCGCCGATTCTCTCTCACGCATCGAGATCTCCATCCAACTTGGGGTCGACTACAAGGCTCTAGCAGCAGAACAAGAGCAAGATTCCGAGACCATGGCCTACATCACGGCAATCACCAATCTTCGCTGGGAGAGAGTCACCATTGGAGATACGCCTGTCCTCTGCGACGTCAGCACCGGCCGCCCCCGCCCCCTCGTACCTACCACATTTCGGAGGGAAATCTTCGACCTCATCCATGGACTAGCTCATCCATCCATCCGCAGCACCACCAATCTGGTTTCGAAGTTCGTGTGGCACTCCATGAAAAGAGACCTCCGAGATTGGGTAAGGAGCTGCGAGCAGTGCCAGTGCAGCAAAATTCATCGCCACACCAAGCCACCCATCCAGGACCTGCCCCAGCCCACGCAACGTTTTAGCTACATTCACATGGACGTCGTCGGACCTCTCCCACCGTCTGAAGGCAAGAGGTACATCTTCACCATCATCGACCGTTCTGCTCGCTGGCCTGAAGCCACACCCATGGAGGATACAACCACCAGATCCTGCGCCCAGGCACTCCTTGGCTCCTGGATCGCCCGTTTTGGTCTCCTGGAACATATAACGTCTGATAGGGGAGCAAGCTTCACCTCAGAGCTGTGGAAGGCCCTAGCGTAGCTCCTTGGGGTCACTCTCCACTTCACAACGGCATATCATCCACAAGCTAATGGACTCATCGAGAGATGGTATCGATCCCTCAAAACGGCCCTCACCGCCCGTTGCACCACTGCAACATGGACTTCGCAGCTCCCCTGGGTGCTTCTTGGGCTCAGGACAATGCCTAAGGAGGATCTTGCCCATTCTGCAGCCGAGATGGTATACGGCCAGCCCCTCGTCGTGCCCGGAGAATTCTTCCCCAACGACGGCGCGAGCGACACTCGGATAGAGGACCTCCGCCGTGTGGCCCGGAATTTCGCTCCAAGCAGACCAACCTGTCACTCGCATCACCCGTCCTACACCCCACCAGGACTGGATACGGCCAAGTTCGTCTTTCTCCGAGACGAAACCCACCGCCAGCCACTATCTTTCCCTTACAAAGGTCCTTTCAGGGTCCTCCAGCGCTCCCCCAGAGCATTTAAGCTACAACTTGAAGGACGAACTGACTGGGTTACCACAGAGCGCCTTAAGCCAGCATACATCGATGCCACGGACCACGATGACGCAACCTACACGAGATCCGGACGCCATTCTCGCCCTCGCAGGATCCTCGATCTGTAGTCCTTTCTCCCTCGTTAGGGGGGAGGCATTGTGGCAGAGGCCACAATCACCTCGGCACCGGCGCTGCCTCTCTCTGCGTAATTGCCTCGGTCGACACCGGCGCAGCCTCACTCGGCACCGGCACACCTCACTCAGCATAATTGCCCTTACGCCGAGTTAGCCGGCAAGCAAGCACGGCGAGGTCCGCGGCGCTGATTCGCCGCGACGCGAAAGATAAGAATGCAGCCGTCGGCCAATCAGCGCATCACAACCGCAGACGACCCTGCAGTATTACTGCACCCTACTTGTATATATACCGCATTTTTTGACGGAAATAGACAGACTTCTCTGCACTTGGGTTTACTTCACCTTACTACTCAAGCCTTAGCTCTTGACTACCTCGGTGAAGGCTTCTCAACAGGGTGAAGGCCACAGTGTATATCATTTTAGGTTTATGAGAGGAAATATAAGAATAAGTATTTGAAACTTGTCTATTATCGGTTATGTATCTGAACTTTAAAAAGAACTGTAAGTGCTTATCAATTGCTCATGCTGAAGGAGTGACCAAACAGAGCATAAGTCGAAGTGGCACCACATTACATGACACCAACCTAACCAGCAATCCACCTCAGACCATTGTCTATCACATAGCATTTGCTCCTCACACGTCCCCACCCCATGTAAACACGATCCACAATGCTAGGAAACACCGAAATGCATGCATTATAACACTGTACGAAGAGGATCACATGTAACAGTATTCAAACACAGTTACACCCAGGAACTCAGAGTGTGCATCTCTTTCATAGTGTCGTGTTTATGTGATAAACGAGCTATAGCTTTAGGCCTTACATTTTAAGGAACCTTCAGAGTTTTCTAATATACTGAAATTACTGCATGACGTTCAAAGAAATTCGTGTTTATGCATTTTATTTAAATATTTTAAAGTTATTTCTTCAATATACGACGGGCATCGCCAAGGCATTTAGGCCAAAAATAACCGTTTTTTAAAAGCAACTTTTATATAATACTGTATGCTTCAACTGTGCTCTAGTCTCAACTTTTCAAATACTCTATATTTTTTTTTATAGAGTTGGAGGGTAATGACACAAGAGTGGCTTATATTGAAATATGGCGGAATGAATATTAAAGATTCGTGACGTTTTCCGACGGAGATTTCTGCAGTAAAGGACAAAACGACAATCTTGCAAAGAGCCTAGCAGGAATCCTCATTAACCTTCAGCCACGGTTTAGAGTCCTTTGTATGCCGCCAGCCGTCTTTAAATTGTCTTTGGCGGCATTCTGCTTGATCAACATTTCATTGATAAACACCTCAGTCTCAAAATACGAATTTCATTATCCTTTGACGGCATTGTTTCATTCCTCTATGTTTAACTTTTGTCGAGAAGCCTATAATACTTAATCATACCTTTCTCATATTCGTGAGTAGATCTAACGTTCGACTTGCATGAAAGGTCATGAAAATTGAGATCTCGAAATGCAAATAAATTATATAACTTGGGAAATACACAAATGTTAGAACGGCTTTAAGTCTTCTATGCATACTATATACATCCCTTTATAATGTAAAAAGATAAATTAGGCGAAATCACCATAATTTGCACCAAATAATGAGTGAGGTAATATTACCTCACTCCTGCCGTACGAGGTTACCTCCTGCAGCATGAAATTGTATGTGGACGATCTATAGAGTAAAAATTTCTGCAAATGGACCGAATTACGGCATTTTGGCAACCCTGGGTCTTCCCATAGGCCTCCGTGCAGGATTGTCTCATAAAGAGACAACCTGATGGGCAGGGTCATCCACAGGGAAACGAGCTTGGTGCCCGTATAGCCTGAGTTGGCGGTCACGGATTATGCAAGTAACAGGTCCTATGCCAGTTACATGATGTCGTCGATTGGACACATGGTCCTGCCAACTGTACCCCATGATCTAATGTAGGCATTTGTTACAAAAGGCATCGGGATGTAATTCCAAGGCACTAAATATCGCCCAGGTTTCGCTTCCCCAGAGGAAAACTGGCAGTATCAAGCCCTTGAAGACACGTAACTTAGTCCTTCTGCATAGGTACAGACACCTCCAAATACTCTTGTTGACTTTCATGGCTCCTGCTGTCAGACCAATCCGTCTACTGACTGCACTATCATGGTTTGTAAAGCTCTCTGTGACTTCAACGTCCTCGCCGCAAGCACATATCGACTGAACACATATATATATATGTATATGTATATATGTATATATAATATATATATATATATATATATAATATATATATATATATATATATGTGTGTGTGTGTGTGTGTGTGTGTGTGTGTGTGTGTGTGTGTGTGTATGTATATTTATACATACACACACACATACATACACATACACACACACACACACACACACAATATATATATATATATATATATATATATATATATACATACATACATACATACATACACACATACATAATGAAACGTCTGTGATGTGTAACTTTCTCAGGCGGGCGAAAACAAACGCACAGATGTAACGTCACATTCCTTTATTTCCGTTCTTACCACAGAGAGGCAGGGGGATAACGCATGCTTAATATGACACAAAAGGATGACATGATTTTCATGTAAACACACGAATTAGATGATGCGTCCGAGAGCACACTGGTATTGAGTTCACTTCACATTACTAATATCCACGGGGAGCGTATAAAGCGAGTCACCGGTCATTGCTGCTGGCCATCTTCGCCTAGCCTTATTTCAGTCATACAGTATTCGTCTTTAGCACTAATAACATTCCACTAGTTTATCTTAACGTGAAGGCGAACTTCCTGCTGAACTCCCACAGCACACGCTTTTCTCATGACACTCCACAAAACTGTCAATATCACTGTCTGAAATGCATCGTCCAGACCGCCATGCCCAGCATCGTTCTCCTCCTCTCCTCTCGTGAGCCTTGAGATGCGTCACCGAACTTATGAACATCAACATGCGGATACGCAGCACTGTCCCCTCCTCTCTTCGTCCACGTACACATATCCTGAATAGGAAAATATTCCGCAGTATATCTCTACTTCAAAAGTACAAAGATAAAGTAATTTATGTTTGGGAACATACGCACGCTGCGCGAGAAAATCTTCTAAACTGTAAATGTACTGAGAAAATAATAAGATAACTCTGGTCGAACAAAAGCTATTAATAATGCAAGAACATTTCATCTCAAATAACAAAATCATTAAAATGGGACAGTAATCTCCTGGTTCGGCGAGGTCTGGGCAAAGCCTGCATCTCCTCGGTGGGTTCCTCCATTGACTCTTTCAGGTTACCGTCCTCCATAATGCAAAGTCAACTTACCTAAAAAGCAAGTTACTTCAAGATCCTAGTAACTCACAGACGACCTGGAAGGTGCTTAACACTATCCTAAACCGTAACAAGACCAAGTGTGAACAAACCCACTCAATCAATGTTAGTGGTAAAGTTGTGACTGACCCTCATGATATTGCTGAACAATTTAATATTTACTTCAGTGATATCGGAACGAATCATGATTTGGATTCACATAACCACAATGATAATTTCGAAACATTTTTGAGGCATCCAGTAAATGACATGATGTCCCTCCACCCAGTCACAGTTCAGGAAGTGCTGGACACAATTAAATCTACAAAAGATACATCCGCTGGTCACGATGAAATACCCCTAAAACTAATAAAAAAGATTGCTCCATACATAGCCCATGTACTAGTTGATATATTTAATGCTTCTTTTCAAACTGGAATATTCCCTGATACATTAAAGATCGCCAAAGTCATACCCATTTTTAAAGCAGGTGATAAAAAATCAATTAATAATTACCGCCCCATTTCCATGTTATCAACATTAGCTAAGCTACTTGAGAAATTGGCATTAAGACGCTTAGAAGAATACTGTAAACGCAATAAAGTAGTAACACCTTCCCAGTATGGCTTTGTCGATGGAAAATCCACTCAGTCTGCTCTCGTAGATTTTACTAGTTCAGTATTACGTTCATTTCATAATAAATTGTTCACACACAGTATATTCTTAGACTTTAGCAAAGCATTTGATACTGTAAACCACAGAATTTTGTTACGGAAATTAGCTCACTATGGTATTAAAGATAACGCCAATAATTGGTTTAATTCTTACTTAACAAATAGAGTACAGTATGTTTCATATAGTAAATGTTCCTCTCCCACCTGTCAAATGTTAAACGGAGTACCACAGGGTTCCATACTTGGTCCATATCTTTTCTTATTGTATATAAATGATTTTGTGAACTGTACCAATCTATTTATTTTTACTATGTATCCTGATGATGCCACCTTGCACACTGCTGGTCCGAACATTAATTCCCTGATCACCAATGCCAACCACAACCTGCGCCAAGTAAGCAACTGGATTCTTAGCAATAAGCTAAACTTAAACACCAATAAAACTCATTTTGTTATATTCCACCGAAATAAAGAGATGCCTCACATCCTACCAGAACTACGATTTGACAGTAAAATTATCAAACGCACATATTGTACTAAATTTCTAGGTGTTAAAGTAGACCAAAGTTTAAGCTGGAGCCAAAATATCGAAGATATCGTCAGCAAAATCAGTAAGCAACGTGGCATCATGTACCATATGAGAAATGTCTTATCCACCGAAGCCTTCAAACAGATATATTATTCGTTGATATATCCTCATCTTACTTATTGTAATGTTGTATGGAGTGGAGTCCCCAAGAATCGCCTCAAATGTCTGTTTATTGCTCAGAAGAAAGTCATAAGATGCATTGCTCGCCTGCACAGGTATGGCCACACCAATGCAGCTTTCAGAGAACTAAATATATTAAAATTTTCTGAACTGAACGATTACTGTTCTGCCACATACGTTTTTAAATGTCTAAGACGCCCAGATAACACAATGTTTAATTATTGCAATAATAGTCAATATGCTTTAAGAAATGCTTCGCTTCTCCAACTCCCATTTTGTAACTCGTCTCAGTCAAAGACAGTTATAGATTACTGTGGTCCAAAGATCTGGAACACTCTCCCCGAAAACCTGAGGAATAAACCTAACTTTGAGGCGTTCAAAAAGACTCTCAAGCAATACTTTGTGGCCAAATATAACTAAAACAATGTAGAGTAAAATACTGTATAAATAATATTCATAACCAAACATATTCCGATACTTGATCCTTAAACTACATTATCTACCATTATTATCTCGTCTTTGTATTTGATTCCATGCTCTGTATAGTTTATTTTACTAACTTGTCTCTGCCGTTGTAATGTATGACTAATGTATTTGTCTATATTGTCTCCTGTATATATTATTCTGGGTACCCATCAATTCCAAGAGAGCTTCACTCTCAAAAGGCTGAGCCTCATTTAATATAACACTAAATGTACCCACATTATCTGTATATCTAGCTATGGCTAAATAAACTGTTTCAATTTCAATTTCCATTTCCATTTCCATGCTCGCAGGCTCCTGTCCATCCTACATCCAAGTTATCTTGGAAAATGTCTGCATACAGGCACAGCAACTTCTCCAGTTGCACTGCTTGTTCCTCTGTCAAGCCCTGGATACTCCTCTGCAGGTCTTCTAGGTACTTAGATACCTTGGTCCTTGTAATTCAGGTACAAATCTTCACTGCCATTTCTTCTTTGATTAGGGGCACTTCTACCCCTCCCACTAGCAGGGCTTCCTTCTTGAAGTCAATGCACGCCTGGCTGTGCGAGAATATCCAATCCTAGAATGCAGGGATCCTCTATGTCTGCCACATACACTTGTTACTTGTATTCCAGAATATCCATCCCTATCAGCATCTCCCTAAGACCTCGCAACGGTACACAGTGCCCCGTAACACTACACATACGTCTTGATGCAAGAGGAAGGTCTTGTGGAACAATGTCACCTCTGACAAAAGTTCTCTCTGCTCTAATGTCAATAGTTAAATGGCAAGGTCTTCCATCAACTGTACCCTTAACTTGTACGACACCTGTGCCTGTGCAGTGGCAATTTAACTTGAGTGGGGCCTCAGTGGTGCTGGCTGGTGATGTGCCCCTACTCCCAGCCTTCCACCGTTTCCCATGGTTTGCAGTGGTCACTCCTTTGACATATGGCCTAACTGGCCACATCCCCAACAGCACGGCTGATACCGATATGACAAATTTTCTGTGGACTTCTCTCAGACTTATTGCACTCCTTTCTTCTGTGTCCATGCTGGCCACACTTCCAGCATTTGCTCTTAATACTTCCAGATTTGATCTCTTTTGGGTGCTTTTCTACCTTTATGCACCTAACTTTGATTGTAGGTAGATTATTCTGATATCTCTGTACTACAATGTTGATTCCACCTGTCCTAAATGACTCGTACTCCAGAGCATGAGCTAGCGCCTCCTGCAAGTCGGTGGTGTGAGCTTGTTTCACATACACTTGCAGTTGATAATCTTCCAAGGCATCAATAAACTGGTCCCTTAAAAGTACTGCAGTCAAATCCTCACTGGCCCCTGGGTACGCACGGCGAACTAGTAACTCCAACTCCTGTGCTAGCTGCTGCAAGGATTTTCCACGTGCCCTCGTCTTGGCCCTAAACCTGGCACAGAAAGCTTCAGCCTGATATTGATGGCCAAATCTTCTCTCAAACGCAGCCTTTACACTACCATACCATGCACGCTGTGAAGCTGAGAGGTGCCCCAAAATTTCCACTGCTTGACCTTTGAGGCTGGACACTAGTTGTACTGCCATCTCTTGCTCATCCCATGAGCCAAGGCCAATACCTCAAATTGGGCAAGATAGGCTTCCAAGGACACTTTTCCATCAAAGTCTTGAGGCTTTCTGTGAGTCCTAATGGCAGATGGGCTTGAACAAATTGAAGCTGGAGGAGAAACCTGGGCAGGAATCACCAAAGAGGGTGGAGTCACCATGTTCGCTGGGTGGTGGTCAGGCGGGGAAGGCTGTGTGGCTCCATTCATGAGTGGCATAGAAAACAGACGGCTTATATCTTCAAACTTGGGTTCACCACACACTATCTCCTCCAACCTGTCACTCGCAGCTTGTGCTACTGCAGCCATCTCGTCACAGACTGCCTTCTTCACTTCACCAAACTCACGACGTATTTCTTCTTTCCCTCCTTTCAACTCTTCCAGGAGTTTCTCCTTAAAGTCTTTTCTAGTGACCCACATTTATCTTCTATCAACTGCACTATCTTTTCTTCGAGTTTACCCTGCGTATCGCACATCTACTGCTTCTGTTTTACTACAATTTCACATAATTCTTCACGGATATCATTCATGCCTTCCTGAATTTCTTGTTTGTTTTTCCATGACATGCATTTGCTTCTGAATTATTTCTCCTGCTCTCTCACTACATTCTTACCTTAATGCGTCCATTTCAAGTCTCACTTCATTAATTTGCTCACACACTTCGTCTCTTGCAACATTATTTCGTGCCTGAATATTTTTGATCGCCGTCATTACGTTCGCAAACGTTGGTTCGTCGTCGCCAGCCATTTCGATTACTCTCCTCACAAACTCCGTTCACATGCACAGAGTCCACTTATTATTCGTTTATAATAACTGTGTAATCCCGCTCCTGACACCAATGAAACGTCTGTGTTGTAACTTTCTCAGGCGGGCGAAGACAAATCCACAGATGTAATTTCACATTTTTTTCCGTTCTTACCACAGAGGCAGGGGGATAACGCATGCTTAATATGGCACAATGGGATGGCATGGTTTTCATGTAAACACACGAATTAGATGATGCGTCCGAGAGCATACTGGTATAGAGTTCACTTCACATTACTAATATCCACGGAGAGCGTATAAAGTGAGTCACCGGTCATTGCTGCTGGCCATCTTCGCCTAGCCTTATTTCAGTCATACAGTATTCGTCTTTAGCAATAATAACATTCCACTAGTTTATCTTAACGTGAAGGCGTACTTCCTGCTGAACTCCCGCAGCACACGCTTTTCTCATGACACTCCACAGAACCGTCAATATCGTTGTCTGAAATGCGTCACATTGCTGATCAATTGTCCAGACCGCCATGCTCAGCATCGCTCTCTGTTCTCGTGAGCTACGAGAAGCGTCCACATACGAACATCAAAATGCGCATACGTAGCGTATATATATATATATATATATATATATATATATATATATATATATATATATATATGTATGTATGTATGTATGTATCCTAACAGGCCCCCTAAATCCTGGATCTTCGTCTTGAGCTGTAAGCCCAGAGGCTTCGCCTCACTGCTGAATACATCAATAGATTCCAGAGACTCGGATATAATTGCAACATCATCGGCAAAGTCA
>NW_020869638.1:1144521-1147021 GCF_003789085.1 Penaeus vannamei | reverse complement strand
ACATTCTTCTACCTGTTGCCGAAGCTCATCAGCACTGTATCCTACTACACTCTTTAAGTTTAATACAAATCTATATACAAATCTTTTCCCTGAAACTTTTGCAATCATATCACCATCATAGTAGTATCTGCAAAGAAAAAAGGATGTCTATGTATATCTTATTCTTTTTATTAATAGTTATCTTAATTGGATTTACCGGCAATGTTATCAGACAAATTTATATGCAGGCAAACAAATATAAAATTAATTTATCCATACTGTGACAGAAAAAAAAGATGGCTTAAAACATCTATACCTGATGATAATATTCACTCTGTGCATCAGCTGAAAAAAGGCCCTCTCACTAATCCATATTTAGAGTATGTCAATAACTCTAAGCTCACCTGATTTCAGTATTCTCTTTCATATGCTCATCATATACTAAACAAACATACAAAACATACCCCTTTACAATATGACTAAACAAAGGAAGGGTTTGAAAACGATGTACATTTACTTAATTTTTACAGTTTATGTCTTTCTAATATATGTATTACCTCAGACATTACAGGGGAAACAACTGCAATCAGTGCAAAGAACATAGCAGAAAACCTAAGAAGTCTAATATCTTTCCTGAGTCTCTAAAAGTGTGCAAAGCCTGAAGTTCTGCTGATTGTGAACTGCTACTCTTCCAGTTTCAAAAGTATTATCACTTAATATATATATATATATATATATATATATATATATATATATTATATATATATATATATATATATATATATATATATATACATAATGTCATATCACTTACAGGCATGCAACTTTCTTAAAAAGTTGAAAACTTAAAAACAACAACAAAAACCAAAAAAGAGAGAGAGAGAAAGGGAGAAAGAAAGAAAGAGAAATGTTTCATTATTAGAACTTTTATTGTAACTTACCTGAGAGCTCGAGATAATTTTTCATAATTCATGTTTGGCTTGCTTTTTCGTTGTCCCCAAAGATTTGCTACAACTTCAGGTTGGTGTAATCGAAATTCTCCATCCCCACCATACCATGAAATTACTGGGTAGAGCTGAATAGAAATAAATGGGTTATCTTTTAGGAATAGGCAACCTACATAATTATTTTCAAATTCTAATAATTTAAAAAATCTTTCAGTTTCATACCCAACCTAAATGTGAAGATGGTAATGAGGCACATGAATAATAAAGGAAAAGCAATTCCAGAATGAGCTCCTTAAATGGTATACTGTAGCCCTGAGTCCCCTTGTAATATTTAATTACATTCTCATGTGTTGAAGTTAAATTCTAAAGAAGGATATAGTAATTTTACAATGTCACATAAAAATGTCTACTTTCATAAAGAATTAACATATCTAGGATCACTTTTCCATTATGGGAAGCAAATATCACTTTAGGCATTATTTTATAATACAGTAGAGTACTGTTAAAATTAGAGCATAAATATCTTCTTGATTCTGAATCCCCAGCATTTATGTTAAACTAATTAAACATGGATTGCAACATCATCTTCCAATTATTCCTTTTCATTACTTGTTTTGTTTCTAGTATGTTTACACCAAAGACAAATGATGACAAACATACACTGCAGTGTAAATTATTTTAATATATCTGACATCATTATGTAATTGACAAAACTTTATAAAGACTGTATGCAGATGGGAAGGAAATTACTGAAAAGAAAGGCACATTGATGGGGTGACCACCTGGTAAAAACAGCACATCACCAGTCATTTCTAGACTTAACTGGTCACTGTTCTGCATAAAATCTATTTACAGTTTTAGGAATTATATAATAGTATGGAAATATAAAGACAAAATATAATTCCAATTGTGAAATATGGCTAGCAACATCAACACTATATGAACCAATCAACTTTTTAGCAATGGAAGAGGACACAGATTCTGCATACATATGAAATACATATAAAATACCAGGAATTGTTACCTTTGGTTCAGTTAAGAGTTCCAATAAAAACTGCCATAATTGTATCTGTTGACTTCCTCCTCCACTCCCGCTGGATAGGATTCCAGATCCACTGCTGTTTCCCCCACACCCTGTGGTACTAGGTTTTTGGGGAACCTCTACTGCAGTCTTCACCTAGAAAGGTATTTCATAAGAGTGTACCTATAAACCTTGTACAGGAAAGGTTCTGAAAAATGTGTTGAAGAAATACAGACAAAAAAAAAAAAAAAAAAAAAAAAAAATTACAATTATACACATACCAAACAAATGAAAAATACCAACTGAACTAACTTTAACAGATGCAGCCCCTGTGAGCATCTTTGGGGGTGCAGGCTTTGGTACATTAGAGGTTGGATCACAGACAACTGCTATAATGAAAATAATAAAAAACAGATTAAATTTAAATTGTTCAACTCCGCATTTAATAACTGTGGTATTGAAAAAGTATTCTGTGCATGAGGTTCAGGGTATCTATTACATGCATGTAGGGGAAAATTCTTTTATATACATATTGTAGTACACCATACACATT
>NW_020869638.1:1143198-1144421 GCF_003789085.1 Penaeus vannamei | reverse complement strand
AGAAGATGAGAGGAGAGAAGAAAAGGAAGTGAGAACGAGAGACGAGACGAAGAGCCGAAGAGGAATGAAGAGACGAAGAGATGAGGGATGTGAGATTGAGGCAGTTGAGTAGATTGAGAGGAGAGAGGAGACGAGAGAAGAGAGAGAGATTGGAGCGGGGAAGAGAGAGAAGAGCCAGAGGGGAGGACGAAGAAAGGAAGCTGGAGAGAGAGAGAGACGGAAGAAGATGCAGGAGAGAGAGAGAGAGAAGACTGGAGACCGGAGGATTTATCTGAGAGCGTATGAGAGAGACGGACGGTGGACGAACGATCGGAATGTTTTGAGACGCGAAGAGAGAGAGAGAGACGGAGAAGAGAGATGATTGACGGCGAGACGAGACGAGAGAAGATGGAGAGAGTAAAGGAAGGGAGAAGAGAGAGGAAGAGAGTGGCGAGAGAGAGATGAGAGAGAGAGAGCGAGGAGAAGAGAAGCAGTATGAGAGAGACGGAGATAGCGAGTCTTCGAGAGAGAGAGAGAGAGAGAGAGAGAGAGAGAGAGAGAGAGAGAGAGAGAAGATGAGAGAAGAGAAGAGAGAGAAAGAGAAAAGAGAGAGAAAGAGAAAGAGAAGAGAGAGAGAAAGAAGAGAAAAGAAGAGAGAGAGAAAGAGAGAGAAAAGAAAAGAGAGAAGAGAAAGAGAGAGAAGAGAGAAAGAGAGAGAGAAAAAAGAGAGAAGAGAAACACACAAACACACACAGAAACCCGAAAGGCTATTTCCTTTGTACCCATTCCCACTATCTCGCCCTTATCCTTCTCTCTTCCTATCTCACAGAGCGACCGTGCACCTCGTCCCACTTACGGGGATCCTCTCCAACGACTCGAAGAAGTTCAAGGCCTATTCTGTGTACGCGTGGGGCGGCCCCTTCGTCGTCACCTCCGTCAGCGCCCTCCTCTTCTTCCTGCCGGAGAGATACGTCGCGGCCGGCGTGGTTCGGCCGGACTTCGGGGTCAATACGTGCTTTTTGGACGGTGGGTTTTGGGTGATTGTGTTGCGTGGTTGGAGATCGAGGGCTTAGGTGTCTAGGGGCTTTCCGTTCTCTTGCTTTTGTTATTTGTGTTCTTCATTTTTTTTTTTTTTTATAACTTATTGTCTTTATTTATTATCATTTTTATATTATCATTATTTTTTGTTTGTTGAAAATTTTAGGTTAAGTTTATTCAGTATTATTGGTGACTGATGTTTGCGT
>NW_020869638.1:1115698-1135698 GCF_003789085.1 Penaeus vannamei | reverse complement strand
GGGAAACTCACAAGAGAACTTTGCAACAACATAAAAGATCCTAAAGTCTTCTGGCTGAAGAACAGACAACGCATAAGATCGAACGGGCTACCACATACATATACAACACCGACAGACAAAAGATAAACATGGCAGAGGGGATGGAAGCTGTTCACAGGGACTTCTGACAGCAGAATTTTCAAATTCCCCCCTGCTGGAAATGCAACATTCGACCCAGACACAGAAGCCAAGGTTACACACTCACTACGACAACTGCAACACCTGATTCTCCCAATCACAAACAATATCACCCAACACACTCTCAGTAGACAACCCTCTCTCATGTCCCATTACACCAGAAGACATGATGCACGCCCAGACACGAACCAATAACACAACATCAGGAGCCAGTAACATAAACAAAATCATTATGCAACACCTACCCATGCTCGCCAGATTAAGACACATTTTGAACGCTGCTTTGGTGACAGGATACTTCCCCTCCAAGTTCAAACAAGAATCGCCTGTGGTGACACCCAAACCAGGGAAGCCACCTCATGACCAGCTTCAGGTTGGTCTCTTTTCGAGAGGGAAGTTGCTAAAGAGGCAAATCACGCTGACTCAAAACGCCTTGAAAAAACATACACAACACTAGGTAATGACTTTCGCTAAATTTGAGTATACTAGATATATATTCTAAAAATAAATTTTCTTGTTCATGTTTCAATAGTTTATTGGTTTTAACTAGCAAACAAGGCATTTCTTCCGCATGATCGATCACAACGATTTTGGTATTGTTGGGGTTATAAAACCGAACTGGATTTTTATCTCTTTCTTTGGTGATGAACCAAGTACAAGTGATGTCAGCAACCGTCGTGAGGCGAATGATGATTCCGGCTCAGGTCCGGCTGCTTATGACCCTGACCGGCGATGTTTACTCGGTCAGTTTGGGCGGTCCCGAGGCAGGAGTCGGCCAATCACAGGTCAGGTGCGGTTCTCGATTGATGGCCAATCAGGAACCGCTACAGCACTCCCCCTCTAGTTTCGCGGTCGCGAAACGGACTTTGGCGATTTTGATGGGCTGGTGTAGGTGTGCGGGTTTGACGCGGTCGACGGTCACGGTGTCTTCTCCCTTTGGGCGGCGGATGGTGATCGTCTTGTCGCCTCTTCGGATGACCGGGAATGGACCCTCGTACGGAGGACAGAGAGGTCTGGGATGTTTTCTCATGAAGACGTGAGAGCAATCCTGGAGTCCTGGGGGCATGTATATATCCTGTTATCGGGTGGGTCTCGTCGGTCGGCTGCGTACCCGGGTCATCCGTTCGCAGAGTTGTTTGCCGAAGGTTCCTGGTTCGAAGTTGCCGGCTGTGACGATGAAATCTGCAGGGAGGGCGAGCGTTGTTCCGTAGACCATTTCCGCGGCAGTGCACTGCAGGTCCTCTTTGAAGGATGTCCGGATGTTAAGGAGGACATGGGGGAGTTGGTCGACCCACCTCCTGTTGGAGGAGGAGGATGTCAGGGCCTGCTTCATATGCCAGTGGAGTCGCAGGGGTGGTAGGCGGTCGTCCTGATTCTCTTGGAACCGAGTAGTATCATCAGCTGGCGCCAGAGTTCCGACTCGAACTGGGCGCCGCGGTCGGTAGTGACGGTATCCGGCGTGCCGAAACGGGAGATCCAGGTGCTGAGGAAGGTCCTGGCGACCGTCGCTGCGGTGATGTCGCGGATAGGCGTAGCCTCGGGCCATCTGGTGAAGCGGTCGATCATCGTCAGGATGTAGCTGTAGCCGTCATCCGAGGGCAGGGGTCCCTCTATATCGATGTGGATGTGTTGGAACCTTTCGTCTGGGATAGGCAACATCTGGAAGGGAGATTTTGTATGCCTGTAGATCTTGGTCCTCTGGCATTCGATGCACGAGCGGCACCACTGTCGAACGTCTTTGTTGATGCCAGGCCAGACGACTTTGCCGCGGATGAGATGTTGGGTGGCCCGTATGCCTCGATGCTGGTGGTATGCGTCGAAGAATCGCCGGCGGAGGGAAGGCGGGATGTATGGTCGTGGGTAGCCGAGGGAGACATCGCAGAGCAGGTCGTCGCGGGAGTTTGGGATCTTGACTCTCTCAAGGTTAAGGGAAGTCTGGCCCTCTATGAGTGGAATCATGGACGCGTCCTGGCGTTGTTCACTGCTGACCAGGTGGTAATCCACTGCGTCGTCGGCGTGGGTCGCTGCAGCTATGGTAACCCTCGAGAGGGCATCGGCGGACTCGTTGTCCGCGCCCTGGATGTGACGGATGTCCGTCGTGAACTGTGAGATGTAGTCCAGGTGGCGCTCCTCGCGAGGGGATTGGCGCCGGGTCCTCGAGTGTAGGGCGAAGGTGAGGGGTTTATGGTCCGTCAGGATGTGGAATTCCTTAGCCTCCATGTACGGCTGGAAGTGCCTCACCGCGGAGTACGCTGCCAGGAGTTCCCTTCCGAAGGCACTGTATCGTGACTGACGTGGCGACAGGGTCTGCGAAAAGAAGGCAAGAGGTTGCCATTGCTTACCCTGACGTTGCTGGAGGACAACGCCGATGGCAGTGTCGGAGGCGTCGACGGCGATGTTGAGAGGAGCCTCGGGCAAAGGGTGGTTCAGCAGGGTGGCGGAGGCCAGGGCTTCCTTGCAGGCTTCAAAGGCTTCGTTGGTAGGGGGTGTCCACTTGATTTTGGTGTTTCTGCTGGCCCTGTTAGGTGTGATCAGGGCGTGAAGGGGCTTGAGGAGCTGGGCACACTTGGGAACGAATCTCCTGTAGAAGTTGAACATCCCCAGGAATTTTCGAAGTTGTTTCTCCATGGCAGGCTTGGGGAACTTCCTTATGGCGGTGACCTTCTCCTGCGCTGGGGTGATGCCTTGAGAGGTGACGGTGTGGCCTAGGAAAGAGAGCGAAGCCGCGCCAAAGAGACATTTCCCTGGGTTGATCATGACCCCTGCTTCTTGCAGTCTGCCGAAGAGGGCGTGGTCTGCCTCTGAGGCGCTGGCGACGAGGATGTCGTCGATGTAGGCGAAGACCCCCTCAAGGCCGCGAGTCACGTCGTTGATAAACCACTGGAAGGTCTGAGCAGCGTTGCGGAGACCGAAGGGCATCCTGAGAAACTCAAACAGGCCGAACGGTGTAATGACGGCAGTCTTGAGGATGTCCTCCTTAGCGATCGGAATCTGGTGGTACGCCCTCACGAGGACGAACCTCGAGAAGACCGTACAGCCGGACAGCTTGTGGGAGAAGTGCAGGTGCAGCAGCGGGTATCTGTCAGGGGGGGTAATCGTGTTGAGATGACGGTAATCACCGCACGGGCGCCAGTCGCCATCCTTCTTTCACAAATGCTAGGGGCCGCCCATTGGCTGCTGGAAGGGCGTATGATCCCCAACTGCATCATGTGGTCGAACTCCGCCTTGGCACTGCGACATCTGTCGGGGGCGAGCGGACGGCAGCGAGAGTGGGCAGGGGGACCGTGAGTCGCGATGTGGTGACGGACCTCGTGCCGTGGTTGGGTGGCCCGGTTGATCGGCTTGGTCAAGGCCAGGAATTCCCGCAGGATGTTCTTGAAGGCGCAGGTCCTGGGAAGCACTGTATATATTAGGGGGTACTTACTTACCGAACTGGAGCAGCGTGCGTGCAGGCCCCGGATTGGTGGATCTACATACATTGTAGATCGACCGTCAGACCGTAGTGTGCCAAGAAGTCGGCGCCGATGATGGGTTGTGGGACGTCGGCGACGAGGAAGATCCACTGGAATCGTTGGGCAGGCTCGCCTTCCAGCGAGAGGGTCCTCGAACGCTCGCCGTAGGTGTTGATGGGCGATGTGTTGGCAGCTTCCAGAGTGCGGGAGGAGGGAAAGCGTTTATCCCTGTGGGAGGCTGGAAGGAGGCTGACCTCGGCCCCTGTGTCGACGAGGAAACGTAGGGAGGAGGCATCTCGGACATACAATAAACACCTCTGAGGTCCGCGAAAGACAGGCGCGCCCAGCTTCCGCGGTTTCCTCCACTCTTTGCGCAGCGGCGATGGAACGCGGAAGCGAGGCTGGCAGATGGGCGTTGCTCCAATGGGGCATCTGACACCAGCAGGATTTGCTGGATATCAGCAGGCAGACGCTTGAGGAAGAGGGAGCGCATGACGTCAGGTGGGAGTGTAGTGCCGGTGCACTACACTCGCTGGAAGTGGTGAAGGATTTCTGTGGGGGTACGGTTGTCCACGGCGTCTGACGACAGGAAGGAGCTTAACGCGGTCAGAGGGTTAGGTGCTGCTCGCCTAAGAATAGCCTCTTTAAGCTCGTCGTAAGTGGCTTACCGATGATTGTGCAGAAGGTCGCCGACGGTCAGAAGGAGTTTTGGCGGGAGGTTAGTGACCAGCAGGCGAATTTTGTGGTCTGGTTGTTATATTCCTGAGGAGGAATTCCTGCTCCACTTGAAAAAAACATTCCGGCAGGCTGGTCAGAGAGCAGACTGGTAGCGTCCTGTGTGTTGCTGACATCTTGTGTAAAAACTTGGTTCACTCCGAGGGTCACCAGTGTTGGGGTTATAAAACCGAACTGGATTTTTATCTCTTTATTTGGTGATGAACCAAGCACAAGTGATGTCAGCAACCGTCGTGAGGCGAATGATGATTCCGGCTCAGGTCCGGCTGCTTATGACCCTGACCGGCGATGTTTACTCGGTCAGTTTGGGCGGTCCCGAGGCAGGAGTCGGCCAATCACAGGTCAGGTGCGGTTCTCGATTGATGGCCAATCAGGAACCGCTACAGTATCTTTGGATTCCTCTCACCCTGTATAATGTACATGTTGGTTTTATTGAGCAGAAGACCACACCCACCCCACCCCAGATAGCGACAAGCTTGTCTCCGATAGCAGGGAAAGGTATATAAGGTACCAGGGAAAATGCGGGGTTAAATGGTACACAATGGTAGTAAATCACATCACTATTCACTGCAGGGGGTGCATCCCCCTGCGACCCCCATGGGGAGGCTGCCGTCTTCCTACTCCTGTCAAGGAAACAAAGAATCTTCCAGGTATCCACAGCAGGGTATACTGCACACGATGTAGATGCGGATAAGGATAAGGATAAGTCCAATATGCGAAGCTGAGCCTCGCCCGGGCTATGAGGGGAGCCCGGCCTGTGCCGATTAATGTCGACTCGATCAACATGTCAGCTAGTGCTGACGCGACAGAGCTTAGTCCTTACCCACCGTGGTGCCCAGCCACAGGGCACCATGGTGGGTAAGGACTAAGCTGACCTGACACTGTACTATATAACCTAGGAATTACAGGGTACTAACCTGATTGATAGAGGCGCTGAGGGTTGGGAGGGGGTTAAGGTAATGCTGAGGAATGTGACGGAGGTGGGGTGCGTCTGGCAGGAGGTCCTAGGCAGCACACAGGAAGTGGTGCATCCTCACGTTCATATCCTGGTAGTGCATGAGGAACGTGCTCTGAGCTAGGTATCCGGCGAAGTGTTTCTTCCTGCGGCCAGAGTGCTACCTTCCCTTTCGTCTCCCTCCACTGCCGCTCGACCGTGTTTGTAGGAGCCAGCGTGTCCAGATCTACAAAGGAATACGAGTGATTGATGGTGATCGAACTCTTGGCCCCAATAGCTGGGGAGAGTATGGAAGACACCAAGGAAATTGCGGGTTAAAATATGATTCAGTAACTATAAGTTTTATGTGCACGTCCCTATCTGCAATTTCTTGCAATTCTATATTTTTTCGCTGCCGAACTTCAAGTAATTGCCAGTGTACGCCCTGCCAACGCAGGGATGCCAGCCTGTCCGTTCGGCTAGTCAACACGCCTGCGCGGCTGGAATTCTACGGAAATTCGTCTGCTAAACGGAAACAAAAGACGACTGACAGATGGTGACGTCACCGGAATTTTTACCGAAGGCCGTTTTTTGTTATTTAGTATGACTACATATGCTTTGATGCAAAAGAAAAGTATTTAACTCAATAAAGAGATATTTTCCCATCTTAAAATAAATTAAACATGAATACTGCTGAAACCATCCTGGTATGAACTGATATGATATGGCAGTCCGAAGGTCATCGTGGCGGAAATTTCATCCGATGTCACGTCAGCTGGATCTTCTAGCTAGGCATCACCAAAGGCAGAGCCACAAGCCCATAGAGTGACTTGAAACCTTCAGCCCTAAAAAACACTATGAATAGTCGTATACTTGAGATAAATCAAGGTTCATTGTCGCATTTGCTTGTTATACATCTAATACATTTTCTATAGAGATGCAGGTGAATATTATACTGTTGAATGTTACACTGCTGGCTTGGTAATGTATTTATTATATATTGGTTACGCAGTACAATAAACAAGGAAGTAACGCAGGGAATCTTATAATCTTATGCGCTGTAGCTGTAACCTAATATTCATCCGGTTATGATACTGCATGGTCCAATATTATTATTCATATCCGTTTTCCTTGTCATCTGATGGTTAGAGAACGACAGAAAGGCTGTTACGGAAAAGCCTTGATGTGGGACCCATCGCCGAATGGAGAATATGCTAGTTACTTCTTATAATAATTTTGTTATTCTCCATTCAGCCTTTTAAGAAGTATTTAAAAATATATTTCATAATGAAACGCACGTGAAAATGGTATAAGATATACAGAAGGTTATAACGTTTATTTCTAGGCTCAATTGTGTCAATAAAACGTAATACGATTGACATTGAAGGTAATATTGATAAATTTAATGTCAACGGCCAGACTTATAGTATTATTATTTTAAAGGTAATCCTGACCCAAAGAGACCATTAAACACCATGGAAATGGTTTTCCACTGGTTGTATAGTAGATGGAATAGTAGTTCAAGGGAGCTCCACATTCCATTGAAGCTACAGTGTGGTGTTGATCCCATGGAGGGGATAGGCCTTTAATGTTTTACAAGGCACTACAGACACTGTGTCTCGGGAACATAGAGGTGATAATCTACAGGTCTTGTAAACAAGGGCACCACTGTGCTCAGCGCTGGGTCAGCAGGGTCAGGAGAGGCCAGGGCGCCTGTGTGGCACTCGTGCCCGAGTTCAGTTTCAACCTTGATCGTGCGTGGACGCCGTGACGCTAAATCCAAAGCGAATTTAGCTTTTTGGTTAGAATTACTGAATTCCGGATTCCAAGGGGAATCATCAGCTCGTCAGGAGACGAGTATAAACAATTCCAAGGGGAAGTATCAGCTTGTCAGGAGACGAGCATAACCAACACTGTATACGTAAGTAACTACATTAAAAGTGTAAATTTACGTTGTGTTTATTGTAACCAATTGAAATTATATTGAGATATAATTGTCATATGCAAAACTAGGAAGTATTATATCCATAACACTGAGCCCGCTCCTGAGTGGAATATAAATCTATTATCCAGTGACTTGTACAAAAAGTAGTATAATAACCCCTAAATAGGGGCTTGGTAATAAATTGATAAACGCAATATGAATGTACTCTTTTTTAATACTGTTATATATTGTTATTGTCATTATCATTATGTATTTATTAACATAATGCTGTACATCACCACTATATGAAAAATAGACTTAACAATAATGATATAGCAGGGTAAGAATGTGGACAATTAAATTGCAACCCATAATTCAAGCATACGGTGGCATCAGGTGTAAGCCATTCAAATCTGTTACAATATTACCATATTATTTATTTATACATATAAAGAAACTGTCGTGCTGGTTTTGTTCGTGATAAGATACTTTGAACCGATTTGTTTTCGTACGCCCAGCAACGCCGCTGTTTTGCCCACTGACTTGAAATTAAATGCAATTGTTTGGCGCTGCAGATAAAGCCTTATATTGTCTAGTGATGAATGATTTTGTCGAATGCAAGGGGATGTGCCCCCTGCGACCCCGCCACCCCCTAACCATTCCTAGGAAAACAAAGAATTTGCCACATGTTCACGGGTTAACGGTTAGGACAAAATATGTTAATGTCAAAGGTTGTAGTGCAGTAGGTTAGTAGGGTAGTGAAAAGGGTAAAGAGAGGGCCATCCAGGCCTAACACAAAGCCAGACTTTCATCCTTTCAGCACGGCTCACACTTTAGGACAGTGGTCCCCAACCTCTCCAGGTGGCCCCAACCATGCACCTCCAGACATGACCGCGACCTGTCTGTTCTACAATGTATAGGCTTAGATTATATTATTATATATCATATTTATATTATTCAGTAAATACATAAATAATTTGATAAACAAAAATCCACTACAATTGTATTTTCTCTAGTTCGAGTTTCATTAGAAATGCATTTTTTTTTTTTTTACTGTACTTTAAATCATTGTGATAAGCGAAATTTAGCCTTATCTGTAAATCAGTGACTGCGGCCCGTACTTTTAAAACCTTCGCCAGTGCTGGCGTTCACCTGGCGAAGCTTCGCCAGGCGAACCTCTGAGTGAGGGAGGCCTTACTTTTAAAACCAACGTTGGCCAGGCGCTAACATCTTGCATTCCCGCTAAATCTAGCGCAAATTTGTTTACATCTGCAGTGCACATAACATAACCTAAACTTAATTATTAACCTCGAGAGAAGACGAAAATGTTGTTTCCGCAATAGTCTAACTTTATACTATAACAAAGGAGTTAAAATTTAACTTTATGCTATAACAAAGAAGTTGAAAATATCTTTATACTATAACAAAATTAACTTTATACTTTATGCTATACTACACTTTATACTATAACAAGGTTAACTTTATGGCCCGTACTTTTAAAACCTTTTGCTTTTTCTCGCGTTTTTTTTCATTCGCCGAAGCGCTAGATTTATCAGGAATCCAAGATGTTAGCGCCTGGCGATCCCTTTCGTTCGCCAGGCCTGGCGAACACCTGCCTTAGTTTAAAAGTAAGGCCTCCCTCACTCAAATGTTCGCCTGGCGAAAGGTTATAAAAGTACTTTATACTATACTGTATCAACCTTATACTTTTATACAAAAAATAACTTTATACTTTAACAAGAGTTTAAAAATTACTATTTTACTATTCCTAACTGATGTAAGATATTGAACTGTAGGCCTACAAGGGTATCATTAAAGACGCCTCATTATAGGGCGGTGGAGCACTACAGCTATGTTTCTACAGCCAAAAGTAAACATGCCGCCATAAAAAACACTTCTGGTAATATTTGTGAAAAGAACATTATCCTTACAACCAAAATAACAACAACCTAAATCTAAATAAGTCATCTCGGGGGTGGGGGTAGGAATACAGCTGATGTCTTGAGCTCTCGACTGGAACATCGAAGGTCTTGAAAAAAATACGTATATACGTTATTTCATAATAAATTATGATTTTAAGATATTTTAGAATTTCAATGTGATTCCTACATCCTATCATACACAAATATGTTATTAATTTATAATTTGAAAGCAAGAAAATGGTATTCAAACAGCTCTCTTCGCCAGGCTGTTCCAATATGATCTTTCGCCAGCCCTGACGAACGTTCGCCAGGCATGAATTTAAAAGTACGAAATTCCGGATCGCCCGGCGAAACCTTTCGCCAGCCCTGGCGAAAGGTTTTAAAAGTACGGGCCTGCATATATGCTGAAAACATCTCAAAATTGAGAACTGACCATGTCTGATGCTTTGTCTTGGCAACCCCAGGGTTGGGAAAGGCTGCTTTAGGATGTGGACAGAAAAAGGGGATAGGGAAATGGAAAAGGAGGGGGGAGAAGAAAAGACCCATGCAATAATAGTTCAGGCAAGAGCTGGTCCAGAATTATAAGATAGTATGGTACTGAAAAAGCTAGTTGCTGAATATATGGGATAAAGCAGGAATTTGCAAAAGGGGGGTTGAGGATGATTAGATCACATGGAGGTGGAAGACTGTGAGAATAGAAACTGCGAATATTTCAATGTAGAAAAGTTATTATAAAACAATCAATGAGCAAAAATGAGCGTCAAAGTGGGAGGGGCAGAATCCGGGGAAGGGCACTGGATACACGATAGGTAACCATGTGTATCCAGAAGAGAGCAGATGATGTGCTAGACAGCAAAGGTCATATAGCACTACACGAAGGTAAATGAGTTAATGAATTAATATGGTAGGACAGGGGAGGACTCTTTGACAACATAAACTTCATGGGGAAGGTTATGTCTTTGGAAGGTAATTTTGACAATATTGATGTAGAACTTTCGGTGAACTCTGGAGGGAATAGTGCTGCACTGTGCTGATACTGCACCACAGTCAACAAGGCAGGCAAGCAGGCCGTTTTCTGTCTGACCAATCCAGGTGGTAGACAGAGCATCAGCTGGGGAATTAGAAACAGAAGAGTATCAGCTGGGGAATTGGAAACAGAAGAATTGAGAGAGGACTGTTTACTTGGGCCATCTTTAAAGTATGGGATGTCCTCAAGAATTTCTGGAGTGGAGCTGGGTAGAGAGGTCTGAGAAACAAAGATTTTCTCATGAGGAGGAGATAGATGTCTGAGGAACAGAATAAGAGGTAAGTGTAAAAGAGAATGTGGCAAGAGATGGGTTGGAACATTTAGATTCTCTAGTGTGGGGAAGTGGTTTAGATTTCAGTAGCTAGATTTAGATTAAAACAATTTGACTTGGGAAGAGAAGGCATAGAGGTAGGAGGTAACATGAGGGGGAGGATGGGTGTCGGCAGTTACAGTGTGGAAAAGGAAAAGAGAGAAGACTACAAAATTGTTTGACCCAAAGGGTCGATATTGGGGCTAAGTCTCTAACGACAACAAAAAGAGAGAGAGAGAGAGAGACAGATGGGGTGGGGGGAATTTTACTCCCTATCGAGTGAAAGTCCTTTCAAGAAAACAGTATGACTTGATACTGGGCTAACATGCTTGTTTAATATACAAATCTAAAATACACAATAAAATTAGTTGAAAGACACTTATACTCTTGTTTTTTTCACTAGAGGCTATTTGGGAAAAGAATAAATCCATGTGTCAATATGCTTTATATTGATCTAATATTATATGCAAATGATCTTGTAAAGTTTCAATGGAAGTAACTAGTACAAAATTGTGAATGCTGTGCACATTATGAAGACAGATAAATTATCCTCTTCTGCTATGAACATTAAATTTACCATCTAAATATAATGCCTATATATATTTTTTTCATTGAAACATCAAAAAATTAAATATTCATCTTGAACAATTAGCATCAAAAACATGGTCAATCTTTTTTAACATACAAAAAATACCTACAACATATTTTTTGCTTGTCTTTATCCTTTTCTAATTATAAAATGACAAAACTACTGTTGTTGCAAACAAAGATTTTTATGAGCATCCATTAATTCTATTGAATTACCTAAATCACTGCATTCATATACAACCTTCGTTAGCTTTCGCACTAATGAGTAATGGTAAATGTATTTTACACTGATTTACCAAAATAAAGTTCTAAACCTTTCTGGACACAATAGCAGAGAGCAATTCCACTTCATATTCTCATTATATTCAACTGGGTAAACTGCATTAAAAAATTATCAGCTGCATCAGTGGTCAGACGAAACAGATTTAGAACAAGTAAAACCCTGAGACCCGATGCTTTCTCTCATGATATGACAAGCGGAGAATTCTCAGTCTGCAAAACAGTATCCAGCAGCAAGTGAAAACCAACTAGGCTACAATACATCAAGTGGAGGTAGGTGTTGCCACTATAAATTTCAGTTATAGAACAATTGTTCTTAGGATTACTAAAATTAATAAACAACAGATGCTTAAAACAGGACAATAAAATATATTTTTCCTTCAACTGCAAACTTAATGCAAGTTGATCTTTCATATAAGCTCTAGAAACCTCAAAACACCTTTATTGCAACAATGAATCTTATCTCATCTGCCTTCCTTAATATGTAACTGTCCAATGAGATAACCTTTGCCTTCTAGTGCTAAACTGATTGCCAACTGGTAAGTGATTTCCATGCTTCCACAGCCTTCTACACATTTGGACCTTTGTACCACATTAATATTATCTACCAACTACAGCACTAAATATTAATATGGCAATATATAATTCTCTTCGGAAAACTATACAGACTGCTGTAAACTACAATTCCATACTCTGTATTTTTGTACTTCATCAACCAAACATTAAATATTGTTAAGGCAAACAGACTTACTTCCTGATTCTATTTGGCAGGGTTCCATCCAGGCTTAATGCCACACTGGTTGGAAGGAGGACCAGGAATGGCAGAAGGATATGACAATAGCTCGAGGTCGATAATAGAAATGCTGGGAAAAAGAATTAACCTAAGAGAGGATACTGACACTTTGGGGTCACACAAAGAATATATATTGAGCTCAACATTTTCTACTGTTAATCATTAAGAATACATGTGACAATAATTCCATTATTACTGAAATCAAATGCAAATGTATTGGACCTCTTATGAATACTAAAGAATTCTTGTATTGGACACTTGGTCATTCAGTGAAAAAGATATTTTCTGGCATAAGCTCTTTCAATGGGAAGATAATCAGTGTTAAACTTGTTTCAAGCCTGATTCTAAGGCAACAGTTTCTGGATTGACTACTGTTTTTCCTTATTTTGTTTTTGAATTAATTGCATTTTCTAATATTAATATCAACCAAATCATTAGATTAAGAAACTGAGTATTTGTTTTTATTTGTTTCCTTAATATATATATACACACATACACACACACACACACAATGCACAAAAACATATATATATATGTATGTGTATGCATGCATATATTGCCTTGTAACATCTGACATTTCACAATCAGGGACAATACCAATTCTATTCATGTTAGATTACATGTTTATATACTTTACTGCTAAAGCTTAGAGATCCATTAATAAAATGACGAATGGTATAACACAATTTATTTTTCATATTATTAACAACCAATAAGTTGTTTATGACAAAATTTTGTCATTTGTGATAATACAAGTTACTGCCTGAAATTATAAAAAGTATTACTGAATGAAGTGACAAAAGGTGCAGCAAACAAATGCTGTAATATCTTTTGGGAAAAGTATTTTAATTTGCCAGAAATGCACAATGCCATCCATATTGTTCCAAGCAAACTGGTTACACACGAGAGGTGTATGAGCCGTTGCTTCTTCCAAATACTATTCAACAATTTTCAATAAAGCAAACCATGACCACACAAGTCGAGGTTTGTTGCTATCCTTAAATTGGTCAAGACAAATTAGTTGCTGCCAGACGCTCCAGAACGTGTAAGTAGTGCTCCTCCAGATCATTATACTGGCGTTCCAAACTCTCCAGGCGCTGTTCTTTGCTAGTAATGGTCATTGTGGCTTGGTACTCTTCTGGCTTCAGTATCTTTTTCAGCTTCTCCATGTCTCTATCTTCTTTCTGTAAAGAGAGATATTTTACAGATTTTGGAAGATGTCAAGAAATGACATTATAGCATATATCTAATAAGGTTGGGAATCCAACTGAAAGTACAGAGTCAAACCATTTCAACCATTAGTAAATGGCAATTCAAAACCGAGAAATATAATTGGCTAATAATAATAATAATAATAATAAAGAGAGAGGAGAGAAAGAGAAAGAGGAAGAGAAAGAGAAAGAGAAGAGAGAGGAGACAGAGAAAGAGAGAGAGAGAGAGAGAGAGAATCAATGTATGCAGACTGTTACAAAACACATACCTGGTACTGAACATTGAGCCGGTTCTTAACTTCCAATCTGTATCTTCTGTATGACTCTTTATCTGATCGGTTTGTTATGTGAAGTCTGAGGATCTCGTACACACGTCTAACTTGTTTCTGTAAATGTACAATTCATTCTTAAAACTATGAATCTCAAATATTAAAAAATATTTCTTTTACTGACTACAGTTAATACTCCAAATTGTAACATATCAAGCCAGTGAGAAGAGGCAATTCACTATGCTCTTGTTTTATGGACAGTGCATATTCTCAGTGTGAAGTGGTAAATATCCTTACCACTGAATATTTACCCCTAGTTCTAGTAATCATGACTGCAGTTAATTGCAGAACCTGTTCTCAGTCCTATTTTCTATAATTGTGAAAGGTGTCAAAACCTGTCAGATCCACATTCCACATTATTATTATTATTATTTTTTTTTTTACTCATACACCTACTTCCCTTACATGCCCTCTGTTGTCTTTGTCAATCAGTCATGTCTTCTTTTGAATGAAGAGTATAGTGAGTGCGTAGTAATTCTGGTACAATATCGCAATTTTCTTTCATCCAAACCTTGGATCTTTTTCTCTTTCCACATTCCTCTTTACACATTATGCTATTACATATCTTTTAAATTATTTACTATTAATATTTGTGCTGACACAGCAAATATCAACAATTATTCACTGATATTTCTCTCACAAACTCACCACATGGGTTATGTAATGTGTCTAAACAGTTGTTCATTTGATTGGCCATTACTGCAGAGCTTTACAAGCTTTAGCCCCTCAGAAATAGGGTTGACTATTTAGCTTTGTTCACTGGGCAATTATATATACTGCAGTGTGCTCAATGTTGAAAATTTGTACCCCTTCCCAGATAATGATAATATGGGAAGATATGTGTTTGATGAGAATTCTTTACATGAAAAGATTTAGCAGCAAAAACATATACTGTAGTAAAATCCTTTGATAGCACATTAAAGGTACTTGGGACATTAACCAGGGACACAGAACTATAAATTCATATATACAGAGAACTTGACTTATCAAAGCTCATATTAGTGCTTTAACATTTTTGGTAATTATGTCAAAACTGCAAGGGAATCCAAGCCATTACAATGCCTGATTTTAACTATCCCTTCAATGAAAATTGCATGACAATACAGTTAAATCACCGTAATATCAATGAAAAGTCATGAAATAAGTGATAAACAAATAGCTGAAGTAGGGAACACTGTAGAAATCAGCAATGGCCAAACAGACGAGAACATTAATCAAACGAAGCACTAACAGATGCTGAATAAATTTGTAAAAGATCTGTTGTGCATAATGAATAGAAACAAATATTTTCAATACAGAAATATTGATGACAAACAAGATTCAGAAAATATGTATAACTGATCATAACAAAAGTGATTAGAAAATAAATTTAGCCACTGAATCCTGGTGATGTGACTGTCATCTCATGAAACAATGTGGCTGAGGGCCAGGTGACAGGATTCATGGAAAATTTTGATTAAGGGCTCATTCTAGCAACAGAAATGACTTAACAAGTGCGCACAGCTCTTGGAGGAAGATTACACTCAGTGGGCATTTAGACAGGGAGTCTTGCATTATTCAAGTCAAGGCAAAATGTACTATCTGTGAGCCATGGCTAGAAGAATGCTGCCTCCAGAGAAGGCACTTTCCACATTCATTATCCTATTTCTGCCTGCTCTGTCAGGTGGCACAGGGCGTGTTAAAGTAAACTGAAAAAAAAAAAAAAAAAAAAATAATAATAATAATAAAAAAAAATGTTACTTGTTGTCATTGTTGTCATAGACTTGTAGACTACCTACAGAGATATGCTGTATGATACAGCATATCAAATAACAAAAATAGAACTTGGTAATTTTCAAAAATGTCTATTTTGGTCCAGGTGTGGGCTGCTAAGCACCCAGATCCAATGGGTAAAAAGAATCAATGTGACAAAAATGAAAAACAAATCACACACACAAAAAAAAAAAAAAACTTTAAAGATGTATATACAAACAGAAGAAAGGAGGAAGAAGGCTAATGAATTTTAATCCTGTGGTTACAACAAATGAAGAAAGTAGCACAAGTTGGATCTCTCAAAAATCTAAGTGCTCCATTTACTAACTTTATATTCTATCTACCCAGAAGTCATGCTTCTCCTTCATAGCATAGAAACTAGCGGTTTCCTAAACAATGTTCTTGTCACACTCCACATTTTTACATAAAGTTTGTTTCCAATTTATGACCAGACCTGCTTTTATACCCAGTAATACTGGCACTGAGAACCTGTTAGTATATAAATTTCAAAGGTTTAAGAAAGTATCACTCACATATGAGGTGATGTTAAAGGCAATATTGTGCTCTATTTAGTAAAGGGACTATTTGTTGATTCATTATGGAGCATTGGCAAAAATATACTTTCCAGGAGGCCAATGGAAAGGTCACATGGTTGATAAAAATAGTGATTTTCAGTTCTCACAAGGAGTCAGATTTGATAAGAATAAAGTTACTTTGGCTTACCAGGAGTGACTGTATGCAAGATATAAATAACTTCTGTACAACATGTAACAGTATCTAAAAATGTAACAAGAAATAACAGTAACACACACTAGCAAAACTAACAACCAACCAGTGTTACTGGGTTTGACATCGTTATTTTGGCATAATGAATATTTTCTGAATTCCAAACCATATTGGAAATGCCATATAGCATGAATATAACTCTCCATAATGACAAAAATTATATCAAGAAATATATCACAGTAATGACAACACTGATGCTGAAATTTTACAACTGGAATGCTTCTATATTTAGCCTATCTGTTTTCCATGTATTTCTGATGTATTTATATTAAAAACTCTTGGGGGTAACTATCATTCATCAATAGCCTACAATACAAAATCAAGAATCCTGCTACATAAATATTCAATTGGAATCTGAATCAAACCTTCACGGAAGACCTGCCATTGATATTGGAATTGTTAGAAGTTATAGGACTGTCCCATCACAGTTCTTATGCAGCCCTAGCTATTACTCTGTAGTAAATCCAAATTAAACACACACACACACACACACAAAAAAAAACACAATATACAGTAAATTACCATTTGTGCAAGTTCAACATGTCTGATACTATCAACCAACTGGTGAAAGTGTCCACACACATACATAAATATTCAATTTTTAGGCTATTTATGGATTTGGAAAGAATATATGCTAACTACTGGCTGATGTGCTGAGAAGATTGATATGGTCACCTGTTATATTAAGTTTTCACAGCATTACATCAATAACATATAAAGATATATTCAGTTTAAACAAACACTGGTTTACTACCTATTGTGCATTATATCTGTTTACATTTGGTTATATTATTTTCATATTTGTTACTAAAAGAATCAATGAACAGACTGCATTCAAACATCTGATGTCACCCTGGACTTCACTATAGGAATAATCTACATTTTAAAACTTCTTATATCTAAACTTATCTCAATACCAGAATTACTTCATCTCACTCCCTCCAGTCCATTAATGAGAGACAAGGGAGGATGGGAAATTTGCCCTCAAGTTTTTGAGAGGCTATGTTAAATGGCAATTAGTTAGATTGAATGTCAAATTGCAAACATAGTCAAAATTGTATTGTGCCAACTGACAAAGGGAGGTTAAAATTCTCCCAAGCACTAATTTGTTATATCAATTGAAATTTATATGTTCCCTACTTTACTATGATCGTACAAAAGAAAAGGTGTAAGTATAGACTATATACACAATGTACGAACATAAACACTATGAAATTTATAGCTATGAAAGAAGAGCAAGACCTCCACAGACAGAATAAGGTGACTTTAGTAAAAAGTAAAAAAATATATATATTTTCTTGCAGACCTCCTTACCTAAACATTCTCATTAAAAAAATTATATCTAGGTTAATTGACATGGTTAACAGGAACAAAAGTACTTTTCTCACAAAACTATCTTAAACATCATAAGCAAATCTTATAATCAAACATGCTATTTTTACCTCAAGGATATCACATCCTCTCTGCTTTCCAAAGAGTTCTGTAGAACTTACTTTATTCAGCTTTAACTTCTCTTGGGCTTCTTTAGCCATGGCTTCAGTGAATCCTTCAGTGAGCTTTGATGGCTGGAATGAGTCCATCTTCAAGCAATTTTTGGAGTCGACAAAATCTCGCAACCGAACAAAGTTATCAGAGGGATCCTCCACTGAAAAAGGTTCAAACAAAATTTTGTTAAATATCATACTGATTATCCTTTTCTTTTAGTACCTCACTGCTACAAATTATTGTAAGAAGTCATCTATGGAATTTCTTCAGTCAAAATCATCATCTTCAATGCCACCTACAAATAACAATCTCATTGTCAAAAAAGGTAAAAGACCATCTAACTGTAAACTGTAATGGTGTATAAAAAAAAAAATGAAAGCAAAAAAACAAGTTTCATATAAAAATTAGGACTGTTTCTGCTATCTCCAGGACACTTATAGTTTTGAAATGGTTTGATTCAGAAATGCATTACATTTATTACCCCCCTCCAAAATGTAACCATTAATTTTCAGACTCATTAGCTATATATATACTACAATAAGGGACAAATGACAGTCAACAGTCCTTAACAGGTGTATACGGAACGGAATGCATTATGAAAGGTTGCCAAGAACAGCTTCTATTATGCTGCTACTGGCAGTCAGCAAATATCACCAGAGATACTTGATCAGCAAGTGACCCTAATGAGAGTTAGTACTAGCAGCTGACCTACATAGTTTAATATACAAAATGAGTGCAGAGGAAAATGTAACATATATGGAATAATCGTCTTCCTGCCACTAGACACTTCATAAATACCTGATGTATTGTTAAAGCTAATGATTGTTAACATCATTATTACCCTTTTTCTTTGTGGTTGCAATACATTTGTTGCCAGATCATTTGTAATCTACCAACATTGGTGCAGATCTTCAGCATATACAAAATGAAGTCTCCAACAACTTACTTCTCCTTTCACCTGTAGACCATGAGCTCTCTTCCCCACTCCCTCATTCATATATACTTTTGGTCTTACTTTTGGAATACAAGCAAAAAAATATTTTCAAAATCATTCTTGGAAATTCATTTTATAATCCTCATAACTATTTTCCATAATATCACTAACTTAATGTTATTACTTTCACTACTTCAATATCAAAATGATACTAATTATCATTCAATATCAAAATGATACTCATTATCATCTAAGAAATATATGAATCATAAATATTCTCACTACTACTATTTTGCCTATTAGTATCTTTATCATTGCTAGTAAAATTATTACTAACATAACCATTACTCCTTTTTTTTTCTTATCTTGATTAAAGTTAGCTTTACCCATAAAATTATTATATGTGATATTTTTGCTAATATAAGTTAGTATGACCATAATTTCAATAAATATATGTACATTTGTTTTTCAATATGGACATGTTAAGTATTCATCTATGGGCTGTCAGAGTTTTATGCTTTTAGGAAAGTAATTCAGTGATGTCATATTGCTGTAATTTGAAAATAGAAATCCAAAAAGGAATATGTGAAAGATATACATGATATTTCTAGAAAAATCAACGAAGTGTTGCAAAATATACTATTATACGGATTTCAACATATATTTAAATCCATACATCCCTCATTATATCTGTAAGGCTGATGGTCTGGGGTATGTCATAATACAGTGCCATCAACTACTCTGACCGCCATAGCTATCACATGCTATCATATCTTATAAACAAATGCTTAAGGATAAATAGGATCATTAGCTGTACTTATCATCAAAAAGGCAATAACAAGGAAATCTACTGTATTGTAATGATCACACTGCAAATACTACTGATGATATTTAAAAACAACAATAATAATAACTGCAACAATAATAGTAAAAATAATACCAATACTCACATTAAAAATGAGAAAACAAAGGAATACTGACAGCAAATAATAGGTGATTAAGGGTGTTTCAGCTCTCCGATAGATATGGTGAGAATGGTTTGTTTAATTCATGAACAGTAGATCCTATGATGACCTGCATAGGTAGGCTGCCCATAACTTGACATGTACATGAAGTTTGGGGAGAAAGGGTCCAGGATGTAATGCAGTGAGAAGATTGCAAGGTGTGAAGGAGAGTGAGGCATATTGGAAAGTTTTACATTTGCTGAACATTTGTGCCAACATACAAATTGTTATATGTTCGTATAAAACATGTCACTGTAACCATTTAAATGACAATGTTTTTTTCTCAAGCTATACTCTATGGAATAGACTGCTTGGAGGAAAATTTAGAAGCAAAGAAAACATATATTTCCCTCATTAT
>NW_020869638.1:1100698-1110698 GCF_003789085.1 Penaeus vannamei | reverse complement strand
TATAGTAAATAAATAAATAAATATATATATATTAAATAATAAATATAATATATAAATAAAATAATATATATTAGATATAAATAAATAAATATATTAATTATATATATATATAAATATATTAATTATATTATAATATATAATTATTATATATTTATATATATTATTATTTATTTAAATTATATTATATATAATTATTTAATATATATAATATAAATAATATATAATATTATTATTTATATATAATAATATAAATAAATAAATATTTATATCTAAAATTAATATAAAATAAATAATAATATTATCTATAAAATTAGAATTTTATAAATTAAAATAATATAATAAATAATTTATTATTAATAATATATTATTATATTAATATATAATTTAATTATTGTTATATATATTTAATATTAATAATTAAATTAAAATATAATATATATTATTTATATATTATAATTATTATGATATATTTTTATTTTATTAATATTATATAATATACTATAAATTAAAATTATGTTATAATATTTAAATATAATTAAATATATATTATTTATATTATTTATATTATATATAATTAAATATATATTTATATATTATATTTATTAATAATATTATTAAGTATGATTATAATTTGATCATTAAATAATTTTTTTATTATTATTATATATATAATATTAATATATAATATATTTATTTATTTATATATAATATTAAATATATATTATATAAGTAATTATTTTCATATTATATAATTAAATATCTTAAAATATATTATTTACATTACTAAATAAATCTATATATAATAATATATTATTATTGATAAATATAATATATAATTTAATTATAATCTTAAATTGTAATTTATATTATTATAATTATTGATAGAATATAAATATATAATTATATTTATTATTAATAATATTATATATATTTAGTATTTATATTTAATATTATTATTATATATTATATTATGTTATTTATATATTATATATTATAATCATTAATTAATTTTAAAATATATTAAAATTTATATTAATATATTATATCATATTAACAATATAAATAAATGTTAATAATAATTTTAGAAATATTTATATATAGATGTATTACTTAATATATTTAATTAATATTATTAATAATAGATATAATATATATTGAGAATATAATATTAATCATAATATTTATATATAATATATAGTTGAGTATATTGATTTATATATATATATATTTAGATATATATTATTTATATATAATGATTATTAGATATTATTTTATATAATAATATATATTTAGATATTTATTTATATATAATATATATTTAGATATTTTTATAATAATATATATTTAGATAATTTATTTATATATATATATATTATTATAGATATTTATTTATAATATTTAATTTAGAATATTTATTTTATATATATATATATATTTTAGATATTTATTTATAATATATAATATATTTAGAATATTATATATTACTATATATATATATATATAATGTAAATTAGATATTTATATTTAAATAGTATTATTATTAGATATTTATTTATATACATATAATTTAGATTTTATTTTATATATAAATATTTTAGGGATTATTTATTTATATATAATATATATTTAGATATTTAGTTAATAGATATATATTTAGATATTTGTTATATACCAATATTATGTTAGATATTTAGTTATGGAGAACAATGTAAAAATTAAGTTGGAATAAAGGTTTTGGGAATTGTTTCGATTTCATCTTTGGTAATGGAGGAGATTCCCGACATCTGTTGTCTCACTTTCATCAATAATTCTGTTGTCCTCATGTGGGTTTTTCCTTCCCATGTTAAATCAACACGTATTGTGTTTTTCGTTGCATATTTAGTTATATAAATATATATTATTAAATATATATTTTAGATATTTACTATATAGAAAATACATATTTTTTATTATACAATATATTTAATTATTTAGTATTACAATATATATTTAATATTTAGTTATATACAATATATATAGATATATTAAATATACAATATTATTATATTTAGTATTTACATATATATTAGATATTTAGTTTTATTGCAATAATATTAGATATTAGTTTATGCAATATATTTTAGATATTAGTTATATTATATATATTGTAGATATTTAGTTATATGTAATATTATATTTAGATATTTAGTTATATGTAATATGTATTTAGATATTTAGTTATATACATATATATTTAGATAGTTTTAGTTATATATCAGATATATTATTTATATTAGTTATATAATCAGTATATATTTAGATATTTAGTTATATACAGTATATATTTAGATATTTGTTATATACAGTAATATATTTAGATATTTAGTTTATAACATAATGATATTTAATATTAGTTTATATTATGTTATATATTTAATATTTGTTTTATATACATTATATATTAGATATTTAGTTATAATACAGTATATATTTAGATATTTAGTTATATACATATATATTGAGAATATTTTAGTTATATACAATATAGTATTTAGATATTGTTATATGTAGATTATATTAAGATATTTAGTTATATGTAATGATTATATTTAGATTTAGTTATATGTATATGTTATTTAGATGTTATTTATATTAATATTGTATTTAGATGTTATTATTATGTATAGTTATTTTAGATGTTTATTTATATGTAATTAATTATGATATTATTTGTATATATATATATTTATATATTGTGGTAGTATAATATAGTAGTTAGGATATTTATTTATATATAATATAATATGATTAGATATTTAATTTATATATAATATTGATATGTTCGGGCGCATATTTCATTTAATATTAATATATCTTTAGAATATTTATTCGATATATAAGAATAGGTGTAGATATTTATTCATAATAATATATATGTAGAATATTTTTTATATTAATACTATATGTAGAGATATATTTATATTATGATAATATATTTATAGGCAGTGTTGGGGGTTAAAGGTATTTAATTTTATATAGGATATGATTATAGGTGTAATTTAATTTATTATAGTATATATATTTATCGCGACTATTATTTATATGATATAGTATTTAGTATTTATTTATATATGATATATATAGGGATATTTATTATATATAGTTATATTTAGGTATATTTATTGTGTATATATATATATAGTACTAATATATATAATTTATATATTAATATAAATACCATTAACATATTATATATTATAATAATATGAAAATATATAAATTATATATGAGTATTAACATATATATGATAGATTGTATATAGATAAAATAAAATATATATTTATAGATATTAAAATGTTATGATAATATAATGTTATATGATAATAATAGAAAGTATTATAAATCATAGTATTAAGTATATAGATTATATATAAATATGATTAAAAATATATAATATTATAAATTTAATATTAGTATATATTATATATATTATGTATATATATATACACACACATCTATATAAATTATATATATATTATATATATTATATACGAATATACACACACAAACAAGTTTACCTAACTAACACACAATTTTATGAGTCATGTTCATCTTAATATTTGAATAATGATTATCTATCTCGACAAAGCAACCCTTTAGATCCAATGGTGTATGAAAAAGTCATAATATACATACATAACATAAAGAATACCTATCTCACTTATCATCATTCAAACATCAATGTAAGATGACAGCCATCTTATACCAAGAGTAAATATATACAATAAATCTGAAGTCGTCATGGTGAAGTTCTATACCATCACTGAGGTTGTAATATTGATGATATCACAGTAGTATAATACTCTTCATATGATTTTTCCTATTGTCCTTCCTGCTGAAATGACAATAGGACAGACATTATATACTTTATTTTGTTAGACAAAATTAATCACATGGTATAGTATAAAATTTCTTACTAATTAAATAGGTCTTTTCTATTTAACTTTACACATAATTTTATACACTTATTAGCAAACACTATTCAACAAACTGTTTGCAACAGTAAATCTATGCAACACTATCTAACCAAATTCACGTTTAAGTGGCATCTTTCTGAGGTTGGGATTGCTGTGAAGTCTCATTTAAATTTGTATATAGTTAGCAGGATGGAATCCTCACTAGCAACACTCGGATTTATAATACTTCATCTGCTGTAAATTCACATAATTACTACAATTTATAATACAATGCTTTATGAAGGATAATTTTGGAAATATATACTAAAATTGCATGTAGATTTGAGTAGAATAAAATATAATAAGCAATAAAAACTACCTCATCACCATCCACCAAAAATAAATAAAATTAAAATCTAGCTCCACATATATAATATATTATTATTCATATACATACCAAACTGAAGTTTATTGAATATCTGACATTTTATATATATATGAAGCACAACCTGAACATAACACAATCAAACTTACTGGCGATCAATACTTATTATTCATTAGTCAAAAGTATATAGCAGGTACCAGTATATGGATAGTAATGAGTACCTGAAATAGTACACTGATTATGATTACAATTATTCATCTTAATACACAACCACTGAATATATCCACATAAGATTTTGTTACACTGGAAAATAAACGAATAAATAGGTAAATCCTCTAGTTACCGAACATATTACAGGGAATAAAGAGTCCGTATAATAATAAAGTCAGAAAGAATATATATATATGTAAAAAGGCTGATTGTATTATTTTTATTTAAGTTTTAGTGAATAAGTCTAGTAGATTTATTATAATAAACACATTCTTTGTTATACATGAAAAAATATAATTTTTCACATATCTTATAATAAAATGGGCTAAAAGGAAAATTAGATTATATAGGTATATCATATTTATAGACAGTAACAACTATAAACACATTAGATAATTCATAACCCTATATATAAGTCAACATCCTGATCTTATACCTGTTCTACACTTTATATATACAAATACTCATAGATTGAGACATTTGTCAGGTTTTTAGAATTGTTAGTTACTCAATCATCTTACTTTGAGATCAGCTGCTGTATCCACTGCACTATATATAAATCATTATATCCATCATTTTATTAATATAGATATGACAGTAGATAGCGCATTGTATCATTTATTCTTGAGATATTTTAATTATAATATATAATATATTATTAATATATGCATGGGATATAGTATATTAATTATAATACTTCACAACCAATGAAATCCTACATTTACACTAGCTTAATTCAGATGCTTTCAGTTAAACATCAATAACTATAATTTAGCTTATAGTGAGGGGAGTCTAATTTAGCTATGCCCAGATACCACCTGAAAATAAAATAAAGTATAACTATTATAATACATTCAGGAAATTAGTTATATGTTGTACTCTATGTGTGTGGATAGGTTTGATATGGATATAGATATGTATAGCAGCTATCAAAAACAATTTTCATACTTATTTATTATTTAGTAAATTATTATATTATAAATATATAATTATAGTAAATTATAATATATAATTTTGACGTATTTTTTAATTTTTTATATTATATAATTTATATATATTTATTATAGTATATATATAATATATATATATATATATTATATATAAATGTATAAATTTTATATATATATATATAATTATTTACATATAAATGATAAAAAAATTTAACCATAAGTCTCAATAATAAATTGAATTTTTTTTGCATCCTACGAGACCGCATACAAATTACTATACTATTTTATATGTTGTTATTAGTAGGGTGAGGGTTATTATTAAAAACTTTTATATGGGGGGCCCAATATAGGATAGAGGAGTATGAGGGTAGGGAGTTAATTGTTTTACTCTTATATTTGTGTGAGGTATTAGGGAAGTGACTATTTCCGCTAATACTCAATTACTTTAATTATGTATTAGAATAATAATAATTAGAAGAGGAAATTCACACTGGTACTTAATACTACAAGATGTGACATGTAACACGCAAGTATTCTGAATAATACCAACTGGTAATTCTTGATACCAAGATTGCATCGGCTTAACGGTGCAGTCACATCAAGCCTTAGAAAGAATCTGATGCATATCTATTTGTGACATACAGTAGTAGCCTCCCTAGCAAGGTCCAGGACATTGCTTTCTTTAACGGGACTCTTTTTTGTATTACGAACTTGAAAAACTTTGCAGTAAAGTATGTGAATGTATCTGGGATAATATCTAAGGTATCTGATCCTACAGTCCATAAAATTCAATGAAATGCATTCAATTTTTATTATTACACAGTGGGGCTGCTATGGTGCAGTGGTAACAGGTACAGCTCGGGACCATAGGGGTTAGGCACCCAGCGCCCTGAAATAATAATTCTTCCCTTGTGGTCCAAGAATATAAAAGAAGGACAATCCACTTGGGGTAATCTCTGGCGAGTCCTCCGTACTTGTAAAGAATTACCGAATTCCTTTGCTTTTCTTTCCGCTTATCTGAGTTTATCCTTTTCATTATGATGAGGTCTTCATATCTACCTATTGACGTATATCTAGGATATGCTAGGTTTTTTGCATGTTGCACAACTTTCTTAATATCAACTTGCAAAGGATGAAAAGTTTATTTTCTGTTGTTCTATCCATTACAGGTATAGTTTACCTTGTGTGAAACTATAACCAAGTCAGATACATGATGTTGCACTACCCTTTCGTCATGGGAGGGTGAAGCAAAGAATGCGTTCACCTGGCTGATTATGACACTAGGCAATGCTTAGCCAACGATCAAGATAACCACAGCCCTGGGAGAGGGGGAGGGGGGAGATCATACCTCAGCATCAGTGGTCAGCTACAAAAGAGTGGCATGATGTGTAGAATAAAATATAGCAAAACAGGTGTTATATATACAACAATTTACAATCCATAAATTTACAAATACACTTGGTCAAACTTTACAATATGCAGTGGATATCCATTATGCAATAGCGAAGTGTGGCTGACTTACATTTGCTCATCCTATGGATTAAATACTTGAGGAAATATTATAATCTAGTAATGCCACCCACATCAAACATATTATAATCTATGTAATATTGAAATATACTTTATATTATATAACTATAATCTATAAAATTTCAAGATATCATAATATGCCATAATCTATATGAAATATATTATAATCCACTCTTGCAACCCTCATGAAATGCGAGTCCATTAAAAGCAATATGATTATTGCCTCGTCATCCCTCTTGTCTCAGTAACTATAGACCTGCACTCCTTTAAAGCCTCTTAACAGTTCCAGCAAACGAGCCTGTGAGACTTAGGATTCTCTCAAATTCTGTGCTCTATTCTAACACACGAGTTGATGCCACATTTCCTTGATGAAAATGGTCATTTATTTTACACTGGATTATTTCTCGTTATGAGCCTGGGCATTTGTTGCCCAAAGGGACACACTCTCTAGAGACAAAGTCCCAAAACAAGGGTATCATAAGAACCCAAAAATCCAAAACTAACCTTTCCTAACTCCTATTTATTCTAAGACAGGGGGGTAAGCCCCCTGTACCCCTTACATTGGCACTTTCTGCCAACGTATAGAAAGCAGACATTATGAGCTCTGGCTGTATGAGGGTGTTGGGGTCAGTCTACGCTGTGATGTGCAGTGCACATTTTCCTCATTTCTCGGTAAATGAGATCAAAGCAGCTGATCACATTTTATACTTTCTTGATGGCATTGTCCATTTCCTTTGATTTTCAAGTGTTGCACTTGGTACCCTTAACCAGAGCTTGTTGTGGCCACACCCTAATACGAATGCACCATGATCTCAATGCCTTTGGCAATGTGGTAAAGCTCAAACTATTCTGCCAGGCATTTGGTACGACAGAGCGCAGACTCGATCCTTATCAAACAAGTCACCAGTCATCCTTTTCGACTTCATGTGGCAGAAGCCTCATCCATTTGCTAAAGTGCGGACGCCAGAAAGCCAGTATCGCTCAAGTCAGTGTGGCAGATTTACGGACTGCCCTTCACTTTCAGCAGGTGATTTTGCTTAGCTAATAGAGTCGATTCACCTCTCAAAGGAAGTGCACTGGCTTCTCTCTCCGGACGGTCCCCTGGTTTCAAGACTCCCCATTATATTCCCTCTTCACTTGCTGACAAACAAAAGGCGGGGCCAATACAGACAAACCAAAAGCTGCCCATCGGGTGGACTCACGAGCCCGAAAGCCGCGTTTGCCTCCATTTTCCAAGACCAAGTGAAAAGGCGATTGCATTGGCGTCAGGGGCTAATGACAGGACCAGCGACCCCAGGGAAGGGAATTACACGCAGATTCCACGCCAAACAGACGACGTCAAGCATACCTGCCTCGAAATGTCAACTTTTCCTAAACGGTGACAATACAAAATGCATAATGCTGTGAGAGTGACTGTAGTTGTGCATACACGGGATGAAATTGTATTCTGCTGGGGCCCTATACTGAAGTGGAGAGAAACTTCTCTCGCCGTCAAATCTCCTCGAATGAAAAGCATAAATGTATCAAAAAGCCTCTTCGTATAACAATCTGAAGGCCAAGAGCCGAATGCACGATACCATCAGCCGTGAGCGAAGGCATTTCAGCAGCTTGTCCTCTAAGCTTTCCTTGTGACACTGAGAGAGAACGTGGACTCACCCGCCATGTTGAGAGCGCGGGAAAACCATTTGTATCTAAGGGACTGCGAGTATAAAAAGAATTTCAGAATAATAAACGATTTTTTTTCTTTGGATTTATGAAATGAGGAAAGATTTTGATTTCTTCGGCAAAGTTTCTTTAATCGACACGAGTTTTATATTCATAGCGATTTATTAAGCATAGGAAACTACCTTTTCCCGAGAATCGCGAGCATAAATATCTCTTGAGATGTCAGTTTCATTTTCTTCTTCTTCTTCTTCTTCCCCGGGATGAGGATGATTTTTATGGTTCAACTACTAGATGTCATTAATATTTGTTTGAGGGAGAAAGGGATTTATCAGCGCAGAAAAAAAGGTTGGTATTGTGAGCGCGGAGCGCGGTAAAACCGCTTGTCAGGGATCGCGAATATATAGTCATAATGCAACAATAATGATAACAGTAATGATGATGATTCCTTGTGTTTGCGTGAATTTCCTTAACGAAGGATATTATGACTTATTTCAGAATGTCTGTTTTTATTTCTATTAATTCTCATAGAAAGAAATTGATTTACGATCATGGCTTATTCTAAAGAGAAACAGTGGAGTATATCTTCTAAAAGTTTGTAAAGCTAGGAAAACTGCGTGTATTGTGAGCGCGTAAAATGATAAATTACATTCGAAGGATCGCGAGCATAAAGGCGCTAACTTTTGTTTTTTCGTGTTTTTTTTTCTTTCATGGCCAGCATATAGACAAGCGCTTTCATTCCATCACTTAAATGCGAATGCAAAGAATACTTCTTTCTGTATGGTCTTTCGATACCTATGAAGTGTATGTAAAATCGTTTTGCATTGCATCTGAATGGCCTGAAAGAGCTTATTTGTGTCTTTTGTGTATTCTGATTAACCCCCAAAGCAATTTTAGAAACAACATTTTATATTAACAATATCATATAAAAATCACATTTTAATCCTCCATAACACATTCCTCATAAAACTTGACAAATACCTTTGGCAAATATAAGATTAACAAATTGAGTTTTCTAGTGCATGGAATCGGACGCAGGTCCGAGGAGGAGGAGAGGGCCGCCTTGTTTATTACGAGATGAGACGTGTGAGAGAGGAGCACTATCACGCGTTCTCTGTTTAAACTTCCTTTGTAATGCGTTACTGTGTAATGTACGTCTGAGAAGTGGTACGCACCGGCTCGTAAGACACCCTTGCGTATTATCGTTGATTGGAGGAATGATATTGAAGGAAATAAAGTGACGACGTTGAGGAGTGTTTGTGAAGGGATGCAGGCTCTCCAACATGGAGGATTACACCACACTACCTGTCTGATGCGCGACGTTGGAC
>NW_020869638.1:1080698-1085698 GCF_003789085.1 Penaeus vannamei | reverse complement strand
TTAGGTGAGGAATATGAGAAGGGAAAAGAACAAAATTACCAATTCACATTCAATACTTTCCATTTACAAGCAGAGATAGATGGGAAATAATGGCTGTATGATTGACACAGAGAAAGGATGGCCTACACAGAAAATGGGGGAATGAGGGGGATATCTTAGTTGTAGGTGAAGGAAACTGGCCAGACAGTATCAAATATAGACATAGTGTATGTTTCTTGGATGATGAAAAGTTTGCAGAACACCCCCCGCCCTTATAAGTTTCTGATATGCATTCCTTGATAGTGGCAAATAGTAAATTACACACGTGATACAGATATCCATATTTGTGGCAAGTAGGACTTCAGAGTTTAAGTACTAATAGGGAGGAAGAGGTTTCCATTTGTGCCAAAAATCATTAAGCCAAACATAATCCAATGACTCTCCTTCTCTCCCGATCCCTCTCCCACTCCAACTCCCTCTTCTGCTCCCACTCCCACTGCCTTTCCCCCTCCCATTCTCTTCCTCTCCCTCCATGCCTCTCCTTTCTCACCCTCTTCTCCTACTCCTACTTCCCCGTTCTTACCTGCTCCCTTCTTTCTTTTCAATTTTCTTTAATCATTTTGTTGAGGGGAATAGTCTATCTTGTAAATTAAGTCATTAAGTGTTCTTCATATCCTCCAGCTGCTAGGTTTGGCCCGCCACATTGCTCCAGAAATGAAGAAGAAGCGATTTGTATGCAATCCTTGCTATTACATCATCCGCCGTAACTACAAGAACAAACTCCTGAAAGGCACGTCAATTGAGGCCGTGGCTTCCAGTGGAGCAACCAATAGTAAACCCCCACAAAACCCCATTCACCGGGCCACCACTCAGGAACATGCAGCTGAAATTGTAAGTAGAGAACTGGGCAAAACCCATTTGGTGTTAGTTTATTCATGTTTTTTTTTAATTATTATTTTTTCTTTTGTGGGTGACAGAAGGGTTATATTGAAAGTCTTTTGATTGTCTGAAGTCTTTATATACTAAGGGTGATCCATTTACATGTTTGAACCATTTAACCCATTAGATCCAGTTGTGTCAAGGAAATCACAGTGCCAAAAATATGGACAGTGGGTTACATAAGTAACCAATATCCCAGGCATGCAGCCTTTAGGCCGGGCATGTGCAAGCCCTCATGAGCAGTGATAAGGCTCTGGTCCTCCCTTTTGGAAAGTTATTTTTTGTAAACTTTTTAACTCACTAACGCCAGTATATTTTGAAGCCGAAAATAATAGTTTCTGGGCGGCTACAAAATCAGCGTGTGGGGCTGGCCCGGAATCTGCCCGCGAAATTGGAGTGCAAGCTCTGATCCAATGTCAGACTGGCAATGTTTATTTTGCCGGGCATCTCATATGTGGGACACCAGTCGTAAATGGGTTAAGCCTTTTTGCCATTTTCCAATGTTCATATTTGTCCTTTGATTTCCTTTATCCAGATGGTAATTGCTTATTTTCCTTGCACATACTCCATATCATCTATCTGTGTGGTAAATAACATTGCAAGAAAAAAAAATATGTATGGAATATTTAGTTATTTGTGTCATATATCTTATTTTTTTGTAATCTTCAATTTTCCATAATTCAGCCTATGCCGCCAGTCACAATAGCAAGGAATACAGTGCACAGCATAGAAATGGCGTCCTCTTTGGAGCCAGTGCTCTTCCAGTCACGCCTTAGGCACATTATATTCCACATTTGTTTTTCAAAGGGAATAATGCTTAAGCCCCATTCTAAGTGCCAAATGAGTCTAATCACACTCCAAGTGGTTTGTGCACTCTTTGCGAGTCTCCTCCGTAACCCTATCCTTCACCTATGACAGCAAGTTCACGTCACCCAGCCTGTGGCCATTTTGTCTAATGACGGCATGTTCACGACACATGGCCCTTGACCCAGATTTTTCTATGACGGGACCATAATGTCATCTGGATCGTAGGGTTAATTTCAAAGTGTAACCAGTTTACCTTTAAAAGTAATTAATCATATATTTTGAATTTCCCCTCTATTTTTTATCCTTTATTCATCATTTATATAAAGATTGTTTTATCGCATTTCTAATTTGCAGGCCAAGTTGCTTCCACCAGCCCTAGCAGAATGTTACAAGATCTTAACGGGTGACAGTGATATGACCGAAAAAGAAGTTTTGCCTCCTGTGGACACGAGTCAACAGCAGAATATCGCAGGTCACTTACTAAGTGAGAACCAGAAAAACAGTCAGCGATTTGAAACTGGAAGTGCTGATGATGAAGTGTACACAGAAAATGATGGAGATGAGCATTCAGCAGGGACGGAAGCAGAGGATGAGGATAGCGGATTTAATGTCTCTCAGGATAAGTTCGGAAATTATGTGATCAATATGGATGAGGTGGCTTCACCTGGGTTAGACGATGACCAAACTGCAGAATCCAAAAGTCCTCTTCCCACCATGTCAAAAGACATGCATATAAATAGAAAAAAGAATGTCCTGTTACCAAAGCGTCGGCAGCATCACCTGTCCATGGAACAAGATAGTGAAGGGAGCCAGCCCGAGAGTGACTCTCAGTCCTTGCCAGTGAAAGATGTAAATGGTACACAAAGTACCACAGGTGGTGAAGATGGAAGCTTGACTGGTGTCTGTAACATTTGTGGGATAAAGTTTACAGGGAAGCCAACAACCTGGTGGTACAGTCTGAACAGTCTACTGGCAGGTTTTGAGAATATCACAGTGACAATTGCATTACGGGTTAGTAATTTTAATTTGTCAGATACCGATTGGTAGTTAGTTTTAAATCATTTGACAGTGCCAGATACAGAATTGCAGTTCACATGTTTGAAATATTGTTGCTTATGGCAGTACATGGAATAAAGGTAGTTTCCAGATGTTAATAAAATTAACATATCATGGCTTTGATGCAGTTGCTAGAAACATCTTTGGCTGCCACCAGTAAAGAAGCCCGCATTGCCAGACAGGTGTGTCCCATGTGCTATGGAATGGTCTCTGCAGGTTTCAGGTATGTCTTTATTTTTTTTCTTCTTAACTCCTTGACTATGATGTCCATAGAAATAGATAAATTCTCGCTCCTCTCCTCTCTCCCTTTCCTTCTCCTCTCCTCTCTCCTCTCTCCTCCTCTCTCTCCTCTCCTCCTCTCTCCTCTCTCCCCACTCCTCTCTCCCCTCTCTTCTCATATTGAAAAAGAAATGTTAGATCGAGATAAGTGAAAGAGATATAATTATTAAGAATAAATTTGTGTTTTGATATTATTGATGATTTACTCAGTAGGCACCCCACCTTTTTTTATTGGTGTCATTATGTTGGCATGTTAAGAAAAAGTACCATTGGTTACAATTTTGAGTTTTGGAATCTGAAAAAATCTCTGGAAGGCTTCAAATACTTCACAGGATCAGAGTTTAGTTAAAGGGGACTATGGGGGGGGCATATTGTGGGGGTTGATAAGTGTGTGGGAAATGGTTTTATGTGGTGAGTAGTCAGCTGTCGTCTGGGGGCAGTTGGGTAATTTGTTATACTACAATTTTAATTTTATAGGGACTGAAAAAGAAGTAAATAATAAAACAGTGATATGTGTGCATTACAGGGGGCTCCTTGGCTTCCTGTTATCAAATAGATGTTTATTTTTTGGTGAAAGGCAGAAAGGTTAGAAAGAATAGTTAATGAGTGAGCAGCATGCCAGGCAGCAACCCTCGCCTGCATTTGCTTCAGTGCAAGAGGGTGCATTTCTCACAACTCTTACCTGTACCCAGAGATGGGTGTGGGGGAGCCTAAAACTAAGGTCACACTAGTCTTCTCCGTCTTGGGATCCCTAGGCAGCCTCATCAAAGTCTGTCCAGCTACACCTTTTGATTGGTCAGCCGACTTGACTTCAGCAAGGCTGTCTAGGAATCCCAGGACAGTGGGACCCTAACTAAAGGCTAGATTACCATTATAACCAGTTGAGGTTTTACTCTTTATATCTTGAGGAAATGGAGTTACAGAACAAATTCACAGTTCTGTAACTGGATTTACAACAATGGTTATAGTTATATCTGTGTTTTTATGTCGTCTTCTAGAGATTTCAAGAATGATTCTAACCAATATGTGCACCAAGAAATTAATTGGTAGTTTCTCCATGCCTACTAAGAAATACTCCAATTTGCATTATTTCCCATTTGATCTTGGAATATCCTTTATAAGTTAGTGTAAATAGTAGATTTTTTAATAAGGTATGCATGGAATATTAATGCATATAAATGTATGATACCAGCAAGTAACTGGATTGATACACAGATTTTTTATATGAGGAAATTTATTTCTGCTAAAGAACTTGGTAGTGTTGAGTATGTGACATACAGCTAGAAATTCTTTTTTTATTTTATTTATTTATTTATTTTTTTACACTGCCAACCTACTTATTTTTCATAGGCATTATTTTAACTACCTTATCAAAGTAGTTGGTTATCTGGAACATTTTGAAATATTGCTCAGGTAGGCCTGTATTAGTCAAGATTACTTTGAGTTGATTTACCCATTATTGCTTAAACTTGTGGGTACAGTCCACAGCTGTCTGTTAAAGAATGGCAACACGGGAGCTACACTGTCAGTAGTGTGGTCAACTTTGTTGTCTTTAATTTATTCTGAAGCATGACCTTGTAATTGCATTATTTCTTCTAAGCATAAAGCAGTAACAAATGTCTTCAGCAATGTCTCCTACCCTAACCACGGATTTATGTACTGTCCCCTGTAGTTATTTGTGAATTTTGTTACATACAGATGGCTCCACTTCCGCTCAGCCACCATGGATTCCCTTGTGATCACGCCTGATTTCCTCCTTCCCTAAAATAGTGGGAATATATGTTTTTCCTTCTAATACTATTAATATTGATAATGTTATTATTCTTATTGATATTCTGATTATTAAAATGTTAATGACATTAAAGACAAGAAGGTAATACAAAAGAAGCTTTCCAAAAATCAAGGAAAAGGGTAAACAGGTGAAATAGGTAGGACTAATA
>NW_020869638.1:1060698-1075698 GCF_003789085.1 Penaeus vannamei | reverse complement strand
AAATCAAGTGACAGAGGAAGGACGTGAAAAGAAAAGAAACTTACTCAAATCCGGCATAACTAGTAGAGTTGACTTTAATCATATTACTGGTAGTTCTCTAGAGAGTGTATCTATGAAAATCTCTTCACATGTTAACAGTACAAAGTTGAAGGAAACTCATGAAGATGCTGGGAAAAATGGAAGTCAATTATGTTTAGCATCTGATAGTAAAAGTGATAACAAAATAGCTAAAGCAAAAGATAAAAGTTCACAGTTAAACAATACAGACAGTGACAAAGTGAAAAGTAACACAATAACAAATGACAATGAAAAAAGTACAGTTCATGTGGAAAATAGTAAAGCTAGTCCTTACAGAGCAAAAGTGAAAAGGAAACTCAGCACTGATGATGTCACAGTGAAAGTAGGCAGGAGTGATGGAAATAGTAAAGCATCCCTACATGAAAGAGGCAGCGTGCCAGGCATGGGGAAATGCTTAGGAAAACCTCATAATCTAGAAGTGCCTAGACTCCCAGGTAAGCCTGTGCAAGGCAGGAAGAGAGTAAAGTTACAACAGTCCAGGGGAAAAGCACATGTGAAGCAGGTTGAAAAGCTTGAAAAACAGATGTCAGTGGACCACAAAACCAAAAGAAATTCAGGTGAAGACCACTCGAAACACAAAGGTGGAGAACTCAGTCAGGGAAATGCAAACAGGAAGATTGAACAGGAGAGCATTTCCAAGAAACCTAAATCAACTGAAGTTCCAGAAACACAGAAACATTTAGCCAAAAGACAAAATCAGCCATCCAGATTGTCAAAGTCGGGAGTGTTCAGTAGTTCTAAAGACTTGTCATCCTCTGTAGGGCAGCGTTCACGAAGATTGGCAGGTACCCCAGCTTTGTCAGTTGAAGAGATAGATACAAAAGAGAAGGCCAAGAAGACAAAGCCAACATTTGAGGATTTAATGAGCTATGACACCTGAGGGAAGTATTGTGTTGCATTAGAAACCAAATTCCTCCATACAGATATGTACAAATTTATTTTAGAATCAGATTCCAAGAATATTTTATTTCCCTCAAATTTGTATAATTATATGTACTGTTCAGGATCTTGCATATCTTCCCACAGGTCTTTTTGATGGTAAGTGTGCAAATTAGGAGAAAAGGAAAGATATTTCCTAGACAAAATGAAAGGTTATTCAAGTATGATAATACATTTATTTATTTTTTTGTATCCTGTATCTTAACTTGTATAATATTCTTTTATATTCTATTAGAAAAACAGTAGTTTCATCCTACTCTTGTAGAGAAATGAAAAGAGAATTTTGTTGATTTATATACATTTATAGATTTGATATTTGTACATGAAATATTTGATAAGCAAGACTTCAGTCAAACAGATGGCAGGCAAACTATCAGTGTTTAATATGCATCTTATTTTATTTAGTAAAAATTAAAGGTTACAGTTATAATTTTTGTAATGATATGAATAGCTATTGGATTTATTATATACTTCACTTTAAATGCTGATGTCTGTTTTACTGGTTTACTTATTATAATCATTATTTTTTCTAGCACATTTATTTGTTTAAACCATTAACCATTAACCATTTTTTTTACTGGACATTGTTTGGAGATGAAATAAGTGTTCAAAGTATTGCCTTACAAGAATCAGGGTTTTATATTCACAGCTCTTAGTGGTTCTCATTATGCAGGAAATAGCTGAGATACCTCCCATTCATATACCTTCAGAAGGAATATCATCAGCATCAGTATGCAGTACTAAACATTATGTCACTTGTCATTCATTTATTTTCCTTGTAATTAAAACCTAGTGAAGCTTGATGAAACTTGCTGTCTGGCAAATGATAGCAAAGAGAAATCATGCTTTGCAAGGAAACCTTTTTGTCAGTGGTTTGTTGTGAGCAAAACTCCCTTGCCAGAATCTCAGGGGTTTATAGACAAGGGCAAAATACTCAAGGAAGTTTAACAAAAATGGTTGAATATAGGAAATGAAAAAGCATGTGATTTTAGTGATTCTTTTCCCATTAAAAAATAAAGGTATGAGTTCTAAACGTAGGAGCTGTACAATATCATAAGGTGATTTTTACATTACAATGTAAGAGATCTTCAGTTTACACTCATTTTGGTGCTTTTGTGTTCTATAGGCTTTTTCATGATAACATTTCTTTTGATATTTGCCTTTTAGAGCTAGTATTATCATTTTGTGTGGACAACTCACTAAATGAGTGAGGAGAAACAGGTATTTCATAACTGACTAAGCAAAGACATCCCCCCTGGACATTTCACTTGAATTCTCATCCAGTGTTTCTGTTCACATATTATGCAGATATTAAATATTTTTGTAGAGTGTATCTCCAATAGCTATTCATATACATTGTTATAGTTTTATTCCAAACATTTCAGTGACAGAACTTGAAGTGCAGCTCACAGATGATGTGAGAATAGTGCTATTACACAGGACAGTCTTTTATTACCGTGTAATGTCATTTGACATTTAGTGAACCTTAAGTCAAGAGGAAGAGGAAAATACTGCATCCATTAATCACTATGCATTGGTATATAGCCATGTGTGTATATATAGAGACATATTCATTTGAAAGATATATTGCATTATAAATACAATTGTCTTTAATGAACGATGGCAGTAATGTTGTTATTGGCATTAAATTACGTATACTAATAGAATTATGTTAGACTAAGTATACGGAAATGCTAGCAATCTTCACTGTTAAGGCATTGTACAAGAAATGGATTTGAAATACCAAAACAAGTTTTTAAACTATATTTTTTCAGAATTGCACAGTTTACTAAGGAACATATCCTTTCATTTTTATTTGAGCTGCATAATTTTTTTCAGTATTATATTGCAAGATGACTGAATGGCTCAGTACAAAATTAACTGTTGCAAATAAAAGAAAACTCCAATTTGAATAGTTTAAGTATCCTTGACAATTTATGTGAATTTTGTCAAATATGTGGCTGAAGGTTACCATGAAACAAAGAAACTTTGAAGCTCTACACTTATTTTGAGTAAAAAAAAAAAACTGCTTCATTTCAAAATGATTTTTTTCAGTTACGCATTAGAATTCAAACCTTATTAATATTGCCCATTGAATACCGGAAGACTTAATTGGAAAAATATGATTATTATTTTGTTTATCCTGGGCTAAAGTGTGAATAATAAAAGTTTTTATGATGGGTACTTTTAAGTTGTAGTTCTTCTAATTGGTCTAATTATTCAAGACTTTTTAAGTTCATTTACTTATTTTACAAGGAACAAAATGGCCCAAATTTGTTATAAGAAACAATCTTTTAAGGCTAGTGAACCAACAACAGGCCAGTTTTGAGAAATCGGCTATATTGAATTCCTGTTATATATAAAAAAATGATTTGTACACAATACTTTGGCACAAAGAACGAAATTCTCACATAACATCTTTTAGAACAACATTTTATAAATATTTTAGTTACCCAATGTCAAGAGGCATACTTAAAGCGATGTACACAACCCCTCCAATCTTTCGCTCCTTGTGGGGGCTTGAGTAATGGAGAAAGGTCCAATGTTGGGAATCGTCCCTGCTTTGGACTAATTTTGCATGGTCCTTTCTTCTCCCCCTTTCCATCTTTACCTGTGTTTCTTTTCATATACTTGTCTGCCGATGTTCTATCGTTGCACGTTCCTAAGGCATTAACCATTCTGAATCCAGCCTTATTGACTACGTATGAAAGGCCATCCGTTCATGTTACCATCTTCCTCCAAGTTGTAGTTGTTGTTGTTACATCATTAAGCTGATGTTGTTTATTATTAACTATTATTTCCATTTTATGCCATCCAGTTATCATCACACCATGCATTACCATCACATCATCATCACCATCACTATCACTCATTATCATTATCATTTATCATTATCAATTATCATCATTCATCATCACCATCATCACCACCATCATCTACCATCACCCATCACCATCACCACACCATCATCATCCATCACCATCATTTGTGGCGGGCGGAGCTTAAACCTGAAATCACTTGAAATTAGGAATCAAACAATTGAAATAATTGCATGAAATTGCAGAGAAGGACGTGTAGACAACGCATTTGTCTACATGTCACAGTGTCTCCCTTTCGTCATTGTTAGAACTGTTGGCATCTAGGCAACCCTGCGAAACTTCAGGCTGTGGAGAATACAATGATAATGATGATAATAATAATGATGATGATGATTGGTAATAATAAATGATAACGATGATGATAATATGAAAATGGTAATAATAATGATAATAATTAAATAATGGTAATAATAATAATAACAATATAATTATAATATATACAGTAAAATAATAATAATAATAATGATAATGATGATATATATTAATTGTAATAATAATAGTGATGATAATAATAAATAATAATAATGGTAATGATAATGATAATAATGATAACTATAATAATGATTCAGGCAGAAAAGAACCGGTAGTTTTTGGACATTTGTAATAGGAGAAGAGGGGGCTCGATGTGCCCTGACAGGAAGGTCCGAGCACAAGCCTGAGAAACGACTTAGTCACGGGTAGGAGCAGGCTGTCACCGAACACAGACAAAGAAAGGGATGGGAGCTAATTGTGATAAAAAATGAGGATAAGGATTAGTGTGTTGAGAGACTTCGACTGGGAGAAAAGATGAATATACGAGGGGAATATTGGTACCTTGAGGAGTTGTGGAAGTAGGCTTACCTAATGGTGGAGGGTGATTCAGCCAATGAAAAATGCGAGCAGTGTTGGATTTCCAAGAGCTAAATCTCTGTCATGCCACAGGCCATCATATAGTTGATGTGGGTCTTGGGATGCTTAGGGATTGGAGGTGAATGCGAACAGATGCAGTCATCATGGACTTGAAGTCTGCCTACCTGCCAATTCATGTGGCAGAAAAGTGATGGAAATATCCGTTGCTGGAGGATAGAAAAAGGATGTTTAGGTTTTAGACTGCATATGGTGCCAAGTATGATGATAATTCTCATAATAATACACATGCACATACATTGAAGATAAATTGGTCAATGGAACTGCGGTACCGGTATATGAAGTGGAGCATCTGAAAAAGTCTGGAGTGGCTGCAACCAGAACCTTTAGGTGGTGGGACATAGGTTTTGAAATTAAGGGATCAAATGGGCGAACTGGCTTTTAGGAGTGGGGATTCGGAGGTGGGGGAAGAGTTGACAAGGAGAGAGCTGTTCTTGGTGCGCGGGAAACTGGTGGGCCATTAAGCCATTGCAGGATAATTGTGTGAAGCGTGCAGCTACATAAACAGTAGGAGTTTGGAGGACAAAGGTGTGGGAGGAACAATGACCATCATGTGAGACATTCTGAAGAGAGTAAGCCATGGAGATCTACAGCAAAGGTGCCATGGCCCAAAGTCAGCAAAGGAAATGGTGTGGTGCAATGCAGGCAGTATTGCAGTGGTATTTTTGTTGGAAATAAGTGATGTAGAAGTTCAAGATGCTGTTAGTTTTTCTAGATAATTCAAGATTTCGGTTATATCAACGTCCCCGATCTATATGCAGTGTTGAAAGGCACAAAAGGAGATAGAGCTTCGTGTATATTCGGCTACAGTGGTTAGATGGAAGAAAGTGGTCGCGATGTCTAAAGCAGTTCCAAATGAAGGGAACCACAATCAGTCAGACAGACAAGTTTGTTGTCTGTCTGTCTGTGTCTCTCTCTCCTACCTCCCTCCCTCTCTCTCTCTCTCTCTCTCTCTCTCCTCTTCTCTCTCTCTCTCTCATCTCTCTCTCCTCTCTCTCTCTCTCTCTCTCTCTCTCTCTCTCTCCTCTTCACACAACAACACAAGCGCATTAATTCTGCATGTTTTGTGTTCGGTCCCCAATGGCCGGGAAAAGGGTAGGCTTGTGCAAATCCCGTGACTCGAAGTTTGGGCCCGGGAATCAACCGAATTCATTTGTTTTTTGGTTAAATTTTTGTCATTTTTGTGGTACTATTGGTTAGTAATTATTGTTAACAATGGCTGTAATAGACTCCAGGGTCATATGTTGGAATGAAATTTTAATTTGGTAATGCGTCAACTCAATGAGATCTTTAATGCAGCCTACAAGAAGTTTTTATCTTATTCAGAAGCTGAAGATATGACAACCCCTCTATTTTTCATATGCATGCTCCTTTTCCTTTATTTGGTAACCAACTTTTTTTTATAATCCAAAAACACAGCCCTCAATGAGGACCTTTCATATGAATGGTCGATCATGTGAAATTTGTTGGCTCGAAAAAAGTGGTACCTCTCTCTCTGTCTTGTCTCTGTCTGTCTGTCTCTCTGTCTCTGTCTCGTCTGTCTCTCTCTGCTCCTCTCTCTCTCTCTCTCTTCTCCTCTCTCTCTAATATATATATAGTATATATATATATATATATATATATATATAGATGAGAGATAGTTAGTATAGTATTATGTTGTATATATATATAATAATATAAATATACTAGTATTGATAATAATTATAGGCTTAACTGGGGCACCCTCTGTACTTCCTGAAGTAAACAAATTTTGAAACACTTGTTGACATCTAAAATCGTAACTCCCTCATTGGGAACCTAATTTTCTGCGCCCTCAAAACCCGCGAATTCAGCTCCGTGTATTACTGCAACTGACTGAAATCCGCAACTCGCGTCTGTAATTTTCTTTTGAAACAGACTTGCCGGTTTCTGCGGTCGGGGCTCGCCTTCGGTTTGTCCGCCTTTGTATTTTCCTCGGGTTGGGCCAATGCAGTACACACAGACACACACACACACACACAACACACAACACACAACACACACACACGCATCACACATATACATAATCACACTGACACACTATATAATATATATATATATATATAATAAATAGATTATATAATAAGTGTTATGTATACATATACGTATGTATATATAATAAATATAGTATATGATATGTAAGGTATATATTATATGTATAATAAATGTGTTATATAATATATGTAATAATATAAAAGTATATATATATATAATATAATATATGTATAATATGTATATATAGTATACATATATATATATATAGAATATATATATACATACACACACACACACACACACAGTCACACACAACACACACAACACACCACACACACATATATATATATATATATACTATATATATAGTATATAATATATAACAATATATATATAATATATATATATATAATATATTATATATATATATATATATATATATATATATATATATATATATAGGGCGTGGGAACGTATATGTATAATATACACATATAAATATATATTTAAACCTCGGACTCCTCTATGGTTAAGAAAGACGCCTTTGTGTTTAGGGATGTGGTGACGTAGCCTTCGTGAGGTCGACTCCACATGCCTTGACAGTTAGGGCAGGTAAATAAATACACTACGTTAGTTGGCTGCTTCAAGGACTTAGCAAAGGCGTTAGTGCTGCTAAAGACAAAAAAAAAAAAAAAAAAAAAAAAAAAAATTTGGGGAGTAATCATTTGAGTGAACTTGTATGTTTTCAAATTTCAAGGCTTGAAATACCTACATATCGTAGTTTCACATATTTTGGTCCGTTTTAGTGAGAAATGTTTTGATTTTTTTCCAAACTTATTTTTTTTTTACGTTTTTCTTAAAGTGATTTTTAAAGAAAACCAAATTATCCTGGTCTGCCACAAAGGTTACAGGCTACACTGAAGAATCCGTCGGGCTGCTACGATGAACTACGCCACCAGGATGTACATAGTTCTGTGACTTCTGTGACTGTGATTCCGATATACTGAGTGCAAGCATGTGTCGACTGTAAACCCCAAAGTCCTTGGTCTAGGTTGAGGTCCGGCTCTCTATACCCAAGGGATGAGCCATCCTACTGGGTGGCTGTAATTAGTAATTACTTACATTTGTACGTGATAGTTCCTTTTTTATATTACAGTGTTTGTATATGCATGAGTGGGCTAGTTTGTGTTCATAAAGATATGTACGTATGTATGGACATATGTATACATATTTGTATGTGTTAATATGTGTGTGTGTGTGTGGTGCGCGCTTGTTTGTTTGTTTGTATTTGTGTTTATGAGTATATATGAGTGTTATGTGCATCCATGAGTTTGTGTGTATAATTTCTGCTCTATCTAGAAATTGCTCTAATAGAAAAACAAATTAGGGTAAAAATTAAAGACAATTCTCTGTTATTACAAGATATACTTAATATTTTTCAACAATCGAAGAAAAAAAGATAACATTAAAACTGCATTTATACATTTGGAGAAAATAGACTTTATAACAGCAACAACAAACGAAGCACATGCCCATACCCGATGGACAGTGCAGTCCGTAAACCCTGTACAATGCAACAGTACGAAAGAGGCAAAGAATTCTTAATGTTATGCACTGTCAGCCAGAGTCCACTGCTGACGGTATTAGAGGATCTCACGACAGGATTCCATTGATGCAGACAGTAATGCATTCTGATTCTAATAATCGATCCGCGCAAATCGAAATGGAATCGGAATACCATTCTTCCTTTCTACATTTCTCTTTCGCTCTCTCTCTCTCTTTCTCTCGCTGATTCGGAATACCACTCTTTCTTTCTTCATCTCTCTCTCTCTCTCTCTCCCTCTGATTCGGAATACCACTCTTTCTTTCTTCATCTCTCTCTCTCTCTCTCTCCCATTTTTTCTCTCTCTCCCGCTGTCTGTCTGCTTCCTTTAACATTTCACAGGAGCAAGAAGCCCTAACCACTGTAGTCCTGGTAGACGACCTGGGCCTCGTAGCCCTGGCCGCGGTCGGCGAAGGTGACGATCTGGAGGCGCCCGTCGGGAAGGAGGACCCGGTACTCGCCCTGGGCCACGACGCCGTCAGAGCTCTCCTGGTGGCTGTAGACCAGGCCGTTCTCCACGTCGTTCACGTCCCACTCGAACTCGTAGGGCATGCCTTCCATCTGCGAAGGGAATTGATCTGCCTTGGTCAGAGATGAGAATAATATGCTCGCTGTCTGTTAAATAAAAATAGGTTGAAAGGAAGTGGTGACTTCGTGGTCATACAAACCAGGAAGCCATTTTCAAAGGGCTTGCTCTGAACTCACGGGAGGCGGGGCAGGAGGCCCGGCGGCGCGAGGCGCATCTTCAACCACAGTGGGCTGTTGGGCAGCGGCGGGCTCTTGCTCCTGCTGGCGGGGCGTGGCGTACAGCTGGCTGGGCGTCGGGGGCGGCGGCGGGGGCACTGTGGGGGCGCTGAAGACCTCCGAAGGTATTCGCGCGGGCGCCTGCACGCGGTAGCCCTCTTGGCCTGGCAGCGGTGCCTGGGCATATGGCGTGGCTGCCGCCAGGCTCAGGCAGACGAGACTTCCAAGCAGCTGAACGGGAGGCAGAGGGAAAGAATCAGATTTGGGAGAAGATTCTTGCGCCAGAAGTCGAATTTTGTTTAGTACTTTACACAATAAACGTCCAAACGCTGTGCTACAGCAATTACACATTAAGGACAAAACATAATTTCTAGTACATCCGATAAAATGACTACAAGGTTCTCTGTATCTCATGACTGGGGTGTGAATGCGAATGTTTTCTTTGCAGACTTAGTTCCCCCTACACTGCGTGTTTCGCCGACCTCCCAAAACGCCTATATTGAAGCCCAATTCTCGTGGTCGCATCGCAATATCTTGTTCTATCTTATGTGAACTGCATCATGGACTACAGTTTCCAGGTCTTTTGGAGTTTTATCAGTCAGGTTCTTGCAGGAGGCTCTGATAAGGTGCGAGATCCTCGTGAGAGTTGAGCCAACGGCCACGTCTGCACTTTGCTGATCTTGCAAGTCGATCAGCTGTGTTGGGATGGCAGCCACTCTAAATGTATATTGTGCTTCCGGTTGTTTGTGCTAAATGCCATTATTCGCATATCATTTACAATTCCATTATGTACATGGCGCCAAAGGGTGAATGGTGTTATATTTGAAGTGTTTATCGTAATCTGTATTAATGTTTTCTACTAAACAGATTAGGTTAAAGATTTATGTGATGTAGTCATTAAAAGTTGATAATTTTTTCTTGATTTGTTAGTTGTCCTGATCTGAATAGAATTACATGGGGTAGCACCATTAGAACAGACTGTATAATGTACACGGATTAAGATATTTTTATTTACATACCTGTATTAAGAGGTCTAAAACACACAACACACACAACACACACACATACAACACACACACACACTACCACACACAAGTTTCATCTTCAATATCATTCAGTTTGATATTCTTCTGAAATGTTCAAACAGCGACCTTTATCAGCGTCCAAAACCCTGTAAAAAAACACTTTCAGTCTCCCCCTCTCTTGTTGGCGCATTCAGACGCGTTTTCCTTAACGACCAGCAACACAAACCCGACAAAAGCAATCTCTCTCCGTGCTTGAAAACGGATGGGAATAAAATGCTTTTATATTTGGAACAGAAAAGCCGCCGTGATATCATGCGCCGAGGGCTGCGTGGTCGCTCGCCCGCCATTCGTACGCCGAAAATCCACCACTACTTATTTTCCTCTCTCCCTCTCGCTCCTAACCTCGGGGCACAACCGATCGTCGCGGGGCCCAATGGATGACTCGTCCAGGCGTCATAGTAGAACGCGACATCAAGCATGAGAACAGAGAAGAGAGCACGAGGAGCACGGCGAGACAGACAGAGGGCAGAGGAGAAGGCAGCAGAAAGCGAGAAGAGCAGGAGCAGGAGGGACAGAGAGGGAGAGAGTAGATGGGAACCGAGGGAGAGAGGCAGCGGACGAGGGAGGAGAGGGAGGGGAGGTGAACGAGGGGGAGGGGGAGCGGGAGGGAGAGGGAGAGGGAGAGGGAGAGGGAGAGGAGGAGCGCAGCGGGACGGAGGGAGAGAAGAGGGATGAGAGAGGGAATGAGAGAGAGGTGGGGCGGAGCGTTGCATTGCCTGCATTCTTTTCCGATCGGGTCCTGAGTGTCTGTTATCTGTGATTATGCTCTCTTCCTGAGAGAGACTGGAGTGCTGAGCAGAGTTTCTGACTGGCGTTCGCTTTCATTAGTACTTCCTGAATGATTGGAGGCCAATTTGATTCGATTTTCTTTATTCCTTCCTTTCTTTCCTCATTTCCTCTTTTTTCTCTTTCTCCTTTTTTTTTTTCTTTCTTCTCTATTTTTTCTTTTCCTCTTTCTGCTCTCATTCTCTGCTTTGTATTGTCCATTTCTTTTCTCTTTTTTCTGTTATCTTTTGATTTCTTGTATTCTCTTTTTTTTTTCTTTCTTTCCTTTTTTTTTTTTCTGTGTTTTTCTGAATGTTAAGTATGATTGATTTAGAGAGCTTTTTTATCGTGATCCTGATTCGATGATGTAGGTGGAGGTATGGAAGAGAGGAGAAAGAGGGAGAGAAGAGAGGAGGTAAGAGGGAGAGTGAAGAAAGGGAAGATGAGGAGAATGATGAGTAAGAGTAGCAAGAGCTGGCGAGTCAAGGAAAAGAGATACGGGAGAGTTGAATGGAGAGGGGGAGATGGAGAGGATAATTGTTATTTTGGATTGCAGGAGTAGTTGAGAGACTGAGAGAGAGAGGAGGGGAGGAGGAGAGAGAGAGAGAAGAGGAAGAGAAGAGGAAGAGAAGCAAGAAGAAGAGAAGATGAAGAGAAGAAAGAGAGGGAGAAAGAGAAGAGAAAGAGAAGAGAAGAGAACGCGAGAAGAGGCAGAGAGAGAGAGACGGGGCCGAGGGTTGGCGGCAAAAGGCAACGAATTTCGTCCGCTGGTGGGGATTTGCCGCAGAGAACAGAAACAGGTAATGGTTATTTTATTAATAACTAAGACATGTACCGCCTGTGTTAGGCTTGCTGTGATTCCTTGATTGTTACACATCACATGAAGTAAAGAAAGGTAAGATAATGACATACCGAGTGTTTGAGTACAGAAATGATATGAATGAGTATGGGAGATAGGATTTATATAGGAGAGATGGAGGAGTCGATGTGTGAGGGAGGAGTGGAGGTAGGTGTTTAGATTTGTGGATGTGAGAGGATGATGATGAGAAAGTGGAGGAGGAGGCGAGAGAGAGTTGGATGTGTGAGGTGATTGATGAGAGTTTGATGAGTAGAGAGTGAGCAGTGAGAGTTGAGAGTGAGAGTTAGTAAGTATGAGAGAGAGAGAGAGAGAGAGAGAGAGGGGAGAGAGAGAGAGAAAGAGAGATGAGAGAGAAGAGAAGAGAGAGAGAGAGAGAGAGAGAGTGAGGAGTGGAGAGGTGAGAGTGTGGGAGGAGGAGATTAAGTGAGGGAGAGAGAAAGAGAGGAGAAGAGAGAGAGAGAGGAGAGAATGAGGTGGGGGAAAGGACGAGGAGGAAAATGAATTGATTGATAAATATGATTTTGATTTTTGTATGCTTTCTGATCTTATCTTGTAATCTTTTTTTGATTTTATATGAATTATTTTTCTTATAATTAGTTCTAGTTTACTTTCGATCTCGTATTACGAATTTGACTTATGTATTTTATTTGTATTATCTTTTATTATTCGTATTTATATTATTTATGCTATTGATTACTTGAATTCTTGTATCATTCTATGATATCTAGTCTTTTCGTACTATTTTTTATTTTTTGATATTGGTTTCTCGTCTTTTGTTTCTAATTAGGAATTTAGTGCTGGCAAAGGCTATCCATTATAACGTAACTATTTATTTCATCTATTATCTTAAAACTATATATTTATTTATATATCATCTATAATATTCTGTATTATATTATAATTATCATTCTATTAATCTAATGTGATCGTTATTCTGCTTATTCTTCCGGATCGTCAGAGTTAAGATATTTAGTGGTAATGAGATGCGTGGAAGTAGGAGTAAGAAAGAAGAAGAGAGGAGTATATAAGGATAGAGGGGTGAAAAGAAGAAATAGATAGAATAATCGTGGGAGGGAAGATGAGAAAAAGAATAGAGGGGAAGGAAGAAAGAGAAGGAGAGAAGAAGAAGAGAGAGATAAGAGAAAAAGGGGAAAAGAGAGAGAAAGGAGACAAGAAGACGGAGGAGAAAATGAAGAGGAAGAAGATTAAGAAGAGAAGAAAGAGAGGTAAGGTAAAGCGTATAAGAGGAACATAGTCGCGCGGTGTAAGAGAGCTAGCTGAAACGGCAAGAAGAAAAGAAGAATACGACACACAAACAGAAGGAAGGAAAAGAGAAAAGAGAAGGGGCCAAGGAAAAGGAGAAAGAGGGAAACAGAAAAGGAGAAGCGAGGAAAGGGAAGGAAGTAGGAAGCAGAAATAAGAGAGAACAAAGGAAAAAAAGACGGAGGGAAAGGAGTAGAGAGAGAGAGAGATGCTGAGGTCTTACTTTTTTAAGTGAGAGTCGCCGATAGATGAGAGTGATGCGAGTGTAAGGTTTGGTGAGGTGGGTGGAGTGTGGGGTTGGGGGTCACGTGGGGGGGGATGGTGGGATGTGTTGGCAGTGAGAGGAGGAGAAGTAGAGGAGAGAACCGATGTGAGGTAGGTATGTTGAGAATGGTTTGGAAGAGGCTGACCGGTTTGTGGGTGAAATAAGGATGAGGAGAGTTGGGAGAGAGTGACCGAGGAGAGGGAGATGAGGGGAGTTGAAGGAATGAGAGGGAAGAGAGGGGGATAGAAGAGCGAGAGAGGAGACAGGAGGGGAGGGGAGAGGTAGAGTAGAGGTGGGAGGATGGGGGGGTAGAGAGTGGGGGAGGAGGAGGGGGTGGGGTGGGAGGGGGTAGTGGGAGGAGGAGAGGGAGAGGGGGGGAGTGGAGGGGAGGGGTGGGGAGGGGATAGGAGTAGAAGGGGGGAGGGGGGTGGAGGGAGAATAGAGGAGAAGCGGAGAGGGAGAGGAGGACCGGTTAGTTTAGTTTACTTCGGTTCTTGAATTTATTGAGACCTGAGAGATCGGATAATTGTGGAAGATGCATCGTATGTAGTGATGGTGGGAGAGTGTCTGGACGGATATTAGTATGTTAGAGAGAGATAAAGGATTCTTTGTTTTGTTAATTTTTTGAGTGAGAGGAGTGATTTGATTGACGATTTGAGAGAGTTGAGACTGAGAGCATGAGGAGAGAGAGTGATGAGATAGAGAGAGAGATAAAGAGATTGAGTGGAAATATGAGATTGTAAGATTGTGGGAGGGCCGATTGTTGATGATTAAGAACGATTAAGGGGGGGAGATGGGAGATTTTTTTTTGATGTTCAGCGTAACATAGGGTGGTTAATTATATGGTAGGGAGTGTGGTGAGGTTATGGGAATCAGGTGAAACAAGAAAGAAAAAAAAAATGATGTGAGAAGAAATGGGGGTATATAAGGGAGTATATAGAAAAAAGGCGAGGAAGATTTTTGATTTGTAATTTATTTTTGTGTTATTATGTAAAATGTTGATATCTCGTATATTATAAATTGGTATTCTAGTGTTAGTATGGAAATAGAAAAGTCTAAAGTTATCATATCTTCAGGTGTTTATTTTAGGTAAAGTGATAAAAGAAAATGGTCATATTTGATTGAATTAAATTAGGTTTTGCTGTTTTAGGAGAGCACATGATGTTAGATATGTATGTTTTTTTATCATAAGTTAAATGATAAGGAAGTGAAAGAAAGTGATTCGTCAACCAAATTTAAGGTGTGTAGGAAATGATATTAGACAATGACTTATGAAAAAAGTGAGGAAGACTATCATGTTGTCAGATAAAGATAGTAGTGATTAAGGAACGAAGAAAATAAGAAAGAAAAAGAAGGAGGAAGAAAGAAAGAAATGAAATAGTGAAAAGCTAAGTAATAATATATTGTTTTCCTTTTATCCTCTTATCTGTTTATCCGTCAATTGGTGGATACTATGGCTATTCACTGAAGTATCTGTGAGACACATTTCTTGTCTAATCTTTGACTGTTTTGGTAGGAGTAGTAGGCTATTAATTATATGCTCATCCAGTGGTTCGTCTTTAACGCGAAATATCATGTAACGTCACAGATAATTATGATCA
>NW_020869638.1:1045698-1053198 GCF_003789085.1 Penaeus vannamei | reverse complement strand
GTATCTATTAGTTTAGAAATTTACCGGATAGATAGATAAGTGTATATCCATTATGAAGATAGACAGATAGACAGATAGACACAGTATTTATTTCTGTGTATATGCATGTCCGTCTGTATGAATGTTCACTGGGTCGGCCTCGCTCAATTTTAACAAACTGGCCGCTGGTCTAAGAATGGTGATGCGGAAGGAAGCTGTAAAAGACAATATAGTAATGAAATATTAACGAGGTTGTGCCATCGTTAGCAGAAGATATCATATTAAGACACAATAACATATAGCACTTTAACAACCTCATTAGATCGTTTTTATTCATTGTATACTACAGTAAGATTAGGTATTACACAACTACTTACCCTATAGGTAACGGCCACTTAAAAACTGCTAAGCTACTCAGTTTATAACTCTGTTTATTGTATAGTACTTTGTTTAAAAGTCAAAACTTTCCATTTAATGTTGACCCATTTTACCATTGGTTATATTTATTCTTTATAACCTTGTTATACACTGCGACTTTGATTACGTGCTCTAATCAACAACTAAGCAAAAAATAACCTTATCTATTGATATTTTTCACAGCCAACGCGGATAAACAAAGGTTGCTTGAGGAATTTAGAATCCTCATTATGTTTGCCCTTTTCCTTCCATGGCAGGTCAAAGGTCATCGAGGTAAAGATATACCCTTGTTTACACTAACTTTCCTTTCACTACATTTGCATCAATAAGTACTGGGTTTTGCTGCCAGAGCGCCGAAGTGCGTCTGCTTGGAGGAAGATCGCAGACATGGGGCGCAGGCGGGGAGCACCCATGTTATGATTTCGTAGCTCCGTTGATTAGCGAATCTGCGTTTATATTTTGGACATGTCGGGCACGTGTTCTCTGGCGACTTCTGCGATACGCCATTTTGGTTTTAGTCTAATGATATATTAAACGAACTTGTTGTAATTGTTTAGTGATTGTACCCGCTTTAAAATGTACAAATTACTGCGATTTAGTGCATGGGAATGCTTATCTAATAGATGATAAACTGTATTAAATGGATGATAAGGAGTAGGCCCTCATTCCCATAATATTGCCATTATCATCATTATGTAAGAGTATTTTCATCTACCTGGTCATGTTTTCAACCAGTTTTTTAAATGAATTAAGGAGTTGGAAATAAACAACAGCAAAATATTATGCGACACACGTGGGGGGGGGGGGGGCAGTCACGGCACACTTGTGTATTGGGACGCGCTGGCTGAGAGAACCGCGGATTGAAAAAAAATTGCAAGAGGAAGATATATTTATTCTCTAGTTTCCTACATGTCTTGTACATATGTTATTTCGAAAAGTTTCGTTCTTTTTTTTTTTTTACAATATATTTACGATGACACACACACACACACACACACACACACACACACACACACACACACACACACACACACACACACACACACACACACACACACACACACACACACACACACACACACACGTCACATACACATACAGGTATCCGAACAGCTGTGCATACATATACCAACACACGGACAAATGTGAAAACACATTTTTTCCCATGACTGATGATGCATGATAATATCACAACTATCGGTAATCAATTTAATTAAATATATGCAAAACAAATTTAGAGAAAACACGAATATAAACACCATTTTTCTCCGCTTCTCTGAGACCATAGCTGCATATATAACATCTTTCACTGAATAAACAAACCTACTGGAAGGAACAGAACTCACTCCCCAACAGTGTCTTGAATGTTTTAAATGTCTTGAACAAAATTTGAACAAAAAAAAAACAAAAAGAAACAACAGTGTCTTGAATGTTTTGAATGCCTTGAACAAAATTTGAATCAGTGTCTTGAATGTTTTGAATGTCTTGAACAAAATTTGAGAAAACAACAACAACAACACCAGTGTCTTGAATGTTTTGAATGTCTTGAACAAAATTTGAACAAAAAAACAAACAACACAGCGTCTTGAATGTTTTGAATGTCTTGAACAAAATTTGAACAAACAAAAAACAAAAAACAACAACAGTGTCTTGAATGTTTTGAATGTCTTGAACAAGAAAAAAAAAAAAAACAGTGTCTTGAATGCCTTGAACAAAATTTGAACAAAAAAACAACAACGTGTCTTGAATGTCTTGAACAAATTTTGAACAAAAAACAACAACAACAGTGTCTTGGATGTCTTAAAAAAAAACAATGTCTTGAATGTCTTGAACAAAAGTGTCTTGAATGAATTGGTGCTTCGAGTCCGTCCCACTCTATACAAGAAGTGTGGTATGAAGCGAATGTTCGAACCATGTTTAACAAGAGTTTTGGCCGTGACTGAGAATGATAATGATGATGATAATGAATGATGATGATGATAATGATAATGATAATGATAATGATAATGATGATAATTGATACTGATAATGATGATAATGATAATGATAATGATGATAACGATAATGATATAATGATAATGATGATAATGATAATGATATAATGATGATAATGATAATGATGATAATGATATAATGATAATGATGATGATATTGATAATGATAATGATAATGAAAATGAAAATGATATTGATACTGATACTGATAATAATAATGATAATGATAATAATAATGATAACGATGATAATAAAAACAAGAAGATAAATAACACTGATGGATATAATGACCACAATTGTGTCTTAATAAAGGCAGACCCTTTCCCACTTTATATCGATTATGATTATGATGGTTATCACTGTCATATTCATAATAATGACATCATTACCTTATCTTTGATATTATTGTTATTATTATCATTATAATTATCATTATTATCATTATTGTAATAATCATTATCATCCTTATCATTGTTACAATTATGATCATTATTGTTGTTATTATCATTGATATTATTATAATCATTATCATTATCATTATCATTATCATTTCTGTTACTACTTTTAGTGTCGTATTACCATTACTATTATAATAATATTATTATAACTATACTTATTATCATTATCATTATTGATATCTTTATTATTATTATCATTATTAATGTTATTGTTATTATCATTAATCGATATATTATCATTACTTAATTATTATTACTTGTTATTGCTATTGTTCTAATTATTATTATTATTGCTATTATCGTAATTATCATTATTTTAATATGATAACAATGATAATTATTATCTGTATTACCGATACCATTATTATCATTATTATTATTATTATTATTATTATTTTATTATTGTTATTATCATTATATTATTATTATATTATATTATTATTATTATTATTATTATTATTATTATTTTATGTTGTATTATTATTATTATTATTATTATTTATTATTATTATCATTATTATTTATTATTAGTTATAATTATAATGAACATCAGCATCGATATTGTTATCATTATCGTTATCATCATTATTGATTATTCTTATTGCCATTATCATTATCAGTATTATTATTATTATTATTATTATTATTATTATTATTATTATTATTATTATTATTATTATTGTTATTATTATTATCATTGTTATCATTGTTGTTATTATTATCATTATTACTATTATTATTATTGTTGTTATTATTATCATCATCATTATTATTATTGTTATCATTATCATTATCATTATTACTATTGTCATTATCATTATCATTACTATTATTATTATCATTATTATTATCATTATTATTATTAATATTATTATTATTATTATTATTATTTTATTATTATTATTATTATTATCATGAAGATGATGTTGTTGATGATAATGATCATCATCATCATCATTATCATTACAGTCATTATTACAGTCATTATTTTTATCATGATTATTGTTGATATCATAATTATTATACCTATCATCATTTATCATTTATGTTACTGTTAGTATATCATTACCATTATAATGATAATGATAATTATGATGATGATAATTGTTATCATCATTATAATTATCATTATGATCGTTATTATTAGCATTATTGTTATTATTACTTTGTTATCACTATTATTGTTGTTATCATTCATCATCATCATCATTATCATGATCATGATAATGATAATAATTATCATTATTACTGATTCCATTATTATTATTATTATTATCATTATCATTGTTATCATAATCATCATCATTATCATCAATATTATTATCATCGTTATACTATCATTATTGATTATATTATTATTATCATCATTATTACTATTATCATTATTATTATTATTATTGTTATTATCATTATTATCATTATCATTATCATTATCATTATTATTATTATTATTATTACTATATTATTATCATTGCCACCATTCTCATAATCATCATTACTATTATCATCATTATTATCCTATTATTATTATCATCATCATCAGTATTGTCATCATCATCATTGTCACAAGTATCATTACTATCATCATTAACATTATCATTTATTGTAACAAATATAGTTATTATTGATACTATCATAATCTTCATTATTACATTTTCTTTCGGAGTTCATTGTCAGATATTGAAATTATAGCTATACTCTCTTATACTTATATTATATTATATTATATTATATTATATTATATATTATATTTTATACATTTTATAAAATATAATGTATAAAAGGCAGATTTCTCTCAACAAAATATTAAGAACTCGAACCTGGGAGATATTTTCAAACTCTCTATCAAAAACCATTTCACGATCCCATGCCATTTTGTGCCTCGATAAGAAGTGGTTTTGATAATTCAAAAAAAAAAAAAAAAAAAAAAAAAAAAAAAAAAAAAAGAAGAAAGAAAGAAAGAAAAAAAAAGAATAGAAAAAAAAAAGATTTAATTCCGGCTTCATCTTGAGTGTCGCTTCGCCTTTTGTCCTAAAACGGAAGACGGATAAAGTGACAAGGCAGATTGTCACTTTTCTTATCTTTCGTAATATTTTGCTTTCTGTTTGCGAAGGAAGTTTCCTCTTTGTCTGTCTGTTTATATGACAATTTATCTTCTTACATATTATTTTTTTTTTTTTTTACTTTTTTTTCTTTTGTTAATCGTAAAATAATAAACTTTTTTCGATGTATTTCTAGCTTTAGAGTTTTTTTTCCTTTTTTTCTTTACTATTTTCTTTTCTTTTGTTATTCGTAAAATAGTAAACTTTTTTTCGATGTATATCTAGCTTTAGAGTTGTATTTCTAACGTTATACTTGAACTACAGCCATCGGATAAGTATATTCAGGAGACGAATATGGAAAATATAAAACCGCTGACAAATGGACGGAAGAGGGAGAACAGAGCGTCATGACAGACGAACAATACTATAGAAATGACACCGACTTGTATCCCTTTGACATCTCGCCCCCCCCTCCCCCCTTCCCCCCTCCCTCTGCCGCTCCCCTGGTGGCGTCCTCTTCCTTTCTCTCTTTTTCTCCCCTCCTCCCCCCTTCTCTCTTCCCTTTGTGGCGTCCTTTTCTCCTCCTCCTTCCCTTTTCTATCTCCTTTAACTTTCTCTCCCTATTCACCTCCTTTCCCTCCTCTCTCCTCCTCCTCCTCTCCCTATTTACCTCCTTCCCTCTCTCTCTCCTCCTCCTTCAAACACCCTTTTCTCCCTATTCACCTCCTTCCCTCCTCTCCCCTCCCATTCACCTCCTTCCCTTTCTCCCCTCCCCCCCATTTACCTCCTTCCCTCTCTCCCCCTCCTCCTTCCATTTCCCTCCTCCCAATCTCCCTCTCCCCCCCATTTACCTCCTTCCCTCTCTCCCTCCTCCTCCTTCCATCTCCTCTCCTCCCCATTTCACCTCCTTCCCTCTCCCTCTCCTCCTCCTTCCATCTCCCTCTCCTCCCCCATTCTCCTCCTTCCCTCTCCTTCGACAACATGGCGTCGTGATGCGGGTAAAAGATGCAAATAGCTTCGGCGTCTCTTTGAGCCAGCGAGAACACGGATGATGCTTTCACTTCACCACAGAAGAAGGAATCTGACCTCAGCAAAGAGCAAGAGAATGTCTTCGGAGTGGCTCTTCTGCTGCTGGACGTGTCGCTTGCTCTCGCGCGCGCTTGTTGGCCACGCTTGAGGACTTTATTTAACTGTGATGTTATTTTTGAGGGGCTGTTTCTATGCTTTCAGCTTTATCCTACCCTTCTATCTATCTATCTTCTATCTGTCGGTCTACAAATAAAAGTTTTCGCAAGTTTCAACGAAGATCCACAGTAATCATCCTCTCGCCATTACTAAGAACGAAGTATTTTAGAGAGAGAGAGAGAGAGAGAGAGAGAGAGAGAGAGAGAGAGAGAGAGAGAGAGAGAGAGAGAGAGAGAGAGAGAGAGAGAGAGAGAGAGAGAGAGAGAGAGAGAGAGAGAGAGAGAGAGAGAGAGAGAGAGAGAGAGAGAGAGAGAGAGAGAGAGAGAGAGAGAGAGAGAGAGAGAGAGAGAGAGAGAGAGAGAGAGAGAGAGAGACGAGACTGCCGCCACAAAAATAATTGAAATTGCTGAAATGTGATTTCAATTGCCAAGTTAGCATGGATATTCTTTCGTCAGATTTCAGGAACGTTTCTGCAGTTTGGGCCACATTCCCGCACTTTGCTCTTGTTATCCATGTTTTCCTCTATGCTTTCGCTCGCCATGTTGATCTGACATTCACAAGTATTTCTGCCCATTCGTCAGTTCATTCATAATGCCATCTCTTCACACACACACGATAATTCCTTCTGTTAACGCATTCGTCCAATGACTCGTCCTCCGTTCACATTCAGAAGGCGTTCAGTCATACGCAAAAATAGACAAACAATCCAATGGATAATTGAAAGCTTGTAAGGCACATAAACCCTTTATTGAAAAAAACAAAAAAAAAAAAAAAAAAAAAAGAATGAAAATTGTGTACATCGTTAGTCTTGTGTCTTTGACAGATAAGGCTGTTTCGCTTACTGTTATAAGAGCTCCTTGATGGTTCCATTTATGAACGAAATGCTATTCCCTCTGAAAATATGAATTAACGATGCGCTGTTTCTGACTCAAAATTCATTTAGACCAATTAATGCGGAATATTCCAATGAATATACCCGCAGGTGTATTGAATTTAAGGGACCGTCAGCCAGCTGCAAGGAGAGATCAGCTGACAAATCACCTGCAATAAGACGACACACAGCGCCACGACGAACGTATAATTCTTGGCTCCTTGAAAAATCGGCTCCTTTAAGTCACAACAATCTGTTAACGATACGAAGATGAACTTGCCGATTACGTGTTTCTTCTCGATAATTCCTCGGGGTCTCCAGCTTCTCGTCTTCGGAGTAAGCCATTAATAGGGGGAAGGAGGAACCCGCTAAAAGAAAAAAAGAAAAGAAAAAGAAGAAGAAGAAATGGCTGCAGGTTGTTCCGACCTCGCGGATACAACGCAATAAGTGAACGCAATATTTCTCACAATCACTAGCGTAAAAAACAAAACTAGATAACTTATAAGAAATGATTATAAGTGGAAAACAAATCCCTTCGTTAATCCCCTAAGTGA
>NW_020869638.1:1030698-1035698 GCF_003789085.1 Penaeus vannamei | reverse complement strand
CATAGTGACATGCTAAGTACACTGAGAGAGAGAGAGACATAGTGACATGCTAAGTACACTGAGAGAGAGAGAGAGAGACATAAGTGACATGTAAGTACACTGAGAGAGAGAGAGACATAGTGACATGCTAAGTACTGACTGTGAGCTAAGTACACTGAGAGAAGAGAGTGACATGCTAAGTGACATAGTGACATGCTAAGTACACTGAGAGAGAGAGAGACATAGTGACATGCTAAGTATAACTGAGAGAGAGAGAGACATAGTGACATGCTAAGTTACACTGAGAGAGAAGAGAGAGACATGCTGTACATGCTAAGTATACACTGAGAGAGAGAGAGAGCATAGTGACATGCTAGAGTACACTGAGAGATGAGAGAGAGACATAGTGAGACATGTGACATAAGTGCACTGAGAGAGAGAGAGACATAGTGACATGGCTAAGTACACTGAGAGAGAGAGAGAGACAGTAATGCTAAGTACACTGAGAGAGAGAGAGACAACATAGTGACATGCTAAGTACTACTGAGAGAGAGAGAGACATAAGTGCATGCATACAGTACACTGAGCTACATGCTGATACATGCTCACTGAGAGAGAGAGAGAGACATAGTGACATGCTAAGTACACTGAGAGAGAGAGAGACATAGTGACATGCTTAAGTACAGTGACATGAAGAGAGAGAGAGAGACATAGTTGACATGCTAAGTACACTGAGAGAGAGAGAGACATAGTGACATGCTAAGTGCACTGAGAGAGAGAGAGAGACATAAGTTGAGAGAGAGAGCAATGACTGCTAAGTACACTGAGAGAGAGAGAGAGACATAGTGACATGCTAAGTACACCTGAGAGAGAGAGAGAGACATAGTGACATGCTAAGTACACTGAGAGAGAGAGAGACATAGTGCATTAGTGATGCTAAGTACACTGAGAGAGAGAGAGAGACATAGTGACATGCTAAGTACACTGAGAGAGAGAGAGACATAGTGACATGCTAAGTAGTACTGAGAGAGAGAGCATATGACATGCGAGAGAGGAGAGAGACATAGTGACATGCTAAGTACACTGAGAGAGAGAGAGACATACGTGACATGCTAAGTACACTGAAGAGAGAGAGGAGACATAGTGACATGCTAAGTAATACTGAGAGAGAGAGAGAGACATAGTGACATGCTCCAGTACACTGAGAGAGAGAGAGTGACATGCAAGTAGTGTGACATGCCTAAGTATACTGAGAGAGAGAGAGAGAGACATAGTGACATGCTAAGTATAACTGAGAGAGAGAGAGAGACATAGTGACATGCTAAGTACACTGAAGAGAGAGAGAGAGACATAGTGACATGCTAAGTACACTGAGAGAGAGAGAGACATAGTGACATGCTAAGTACACTGAGAGAGAGAGAGAGACATAGTGGACAATATGACTAAGTACACTGATACATGAGTAGAGGAGAGAGAGACATAGTGACATGCTAAGTATACTGAGAGAGAGAGAGACATAGTGACATGCTAAGTACACTGAGAGAGAAGCATGCTAAGTACAGAGAGAGAGAGAGACATAGTGACATGCTAAGTACACTGAGAGAGAGAGAGACATAGTGACATGCTAAGTATACTGAGAGAGAGAGAGACATAGTGACATGCTAAGTACACTGAGAGAGAGAGAGACATAGTGACATGCTAAGTATACTTGAGAGAGAGAGAGACATAGTGACATGCTAAGTACACTGAGAGAGAGAGAGAGAGACATAGTGACATGCTAAGTACAACTGAGAGAGAGCAGTAGTGACATGCTAAAGTATACTGAGAGAGAGAGGAGAGAGTGACATGCTAGTGACATAGTGACATGCTAAGTACACTGAGAGAGAGAGAGTGACATGCTAAGTACACTGAGAGAGAGAGAGACATAGTGACATGCTAAGTACACTGAGAGAGAGAGAGATAGTGACATGCTAAGTACACTGAGAGAGAGAGAGAGAGAGAGACATAGTGACATGCTAAGTACACTGAGAGAGAGAGAGACATAGTGACATGCTAAGTACACTGAGAGAGAGAGAGAGACATAGTGACATGCTAAGTACACTGAGAGAGAGAGAGAGAGAGACATGTGACATGCTAAGTACACTGAGAGAGAGAGAGACATAGTGACATGCTAAGTAGGAGAGAGAGAGAGAGAGAGACATAGTGACATGCTAAGTACACTGAGAGAGAGAGAGAGACATAGTGACATGCTAAGTACACTGAGAGAGAGAGAGACATAGTGAAAATGCTAAGTTTACTGAGAGAGAGAGAGACATGTGACATGCTAAGTACACTGAGAGAGAGAGAGACATAGTGACATGCTAAGTATACTGAGAGAGAGAGAGACATAGTGACATGCTAAGTACACTGAGAGAGAGAGAGACATAGTGACATGCTAAGTATACTGAGAGAGAGAGAGACATAGTGACATGCTAAGTAACTGAGAGAGAGAGAGACATAGTGACATGCCTAAGTACACTGAGAGAGAGAGACATAGTGACATGCTAAGTACTGATGAGAGAGACTAACATGCTAAGTACACTGAGAGAGAGAGAGACATAGTGACATGCTAAGTACACTGAGAGAGAGAGAGACATAGTGACATGCTAAGTAGAGAGAGAGAGACATAGTGACATGCTAAGTACACTGAGAGAGAAGAGACATAGTGACATGAAGTACACTGAGAGAGAGCGAGACATAGTGACATGCTAAGTACACTGAGAGAGAGAGAGACATAGTGACATGCTAAGTACACTGAGAGAGAGAGAGACATAGTGACATGCTAAGTAATGAGAGAGAGAGAGACATAGTGACATGCTAAGTAGAGAGAGAGAGAGAGACATAGTGACATGCTAATACACTGAGAGAGAGAGAGAGAGTACATAGTGACATGCAAGTACACTGAGAGAGAGAGAGAGACATAGTGACATGCTAAGTAGAGAGAGAGAGAGGACATAGTGACATGCTAAGTACACTGTAGAGAGAGAGAGACATAGTGACATGCCTAAGTACACACTGACATAGGTGACAGGAAGTAGAGAGAGAGAGAACATAGTGACATGCTAAGTATAACTGAGAGAGAGAGAGACATAGTGACATGCTAAGTATACTGAGAGAGAGAGAGACATAGTGACATCTAAGTATACTGAGAGAGAGAGACCATAGTGAACATGCTAAGTACACTGAGAGAGAGAGAGAGACATAGTGACATGCTAAGTACACTGAGAGAGAGAGAAGACATAGTGACATGCCCTAAGTATACTGAGAGAGAGAGAGAGACATAGTGACTAATGCTAAGTAGAGAGAGAGAGAGAAGCATAGAGACATGACATGCTAAGTATACTGAGAAGAGAGAGAGGAGACATAGTGACATGCTAAGTATACTGAGAGAGAGAGAGACATTAGAGGAGAGAGAGACAATAGTGACATGCTAAGTACACTGAGAGAGAGAGAGACATAGTGACATGTAAGTAACTGAGAGAGAGAGAGAAACATAGTGACATGCTAAGTACACTGAGAGAGAGAGAGAGACATAGTGACATGCTAAGTATACTGAGAGAGAGAGAGAGAACATAGTGGACATGCTAAGTACACTGAGAGAGAGAGAGAGACATAGTGACATGGCTGAGAGTTGCTATACTGAGAGAGAGAGAGAATAGTGACATGCTAAGTATACTGAGAGAGAGAGAGTGACATGCTAAGTACACTGAGAGAGAGAGAGACATAGTGACATGCTAAGTGCACTGAGAAGAGAGAGAGACATAGTGACATGCTAAGTACTGAGGAGAGAGAGACAAGTGACATGCTAAGTTACACTGAAGAGAGAGAGAGATAGTGACATAAGTGACTGAGAGAGAGAGAGAACATAGTGACAGCTAAGTGCACTGAGAGAGAGAGAGAGACATAGTGTAATGCTAAAGTACACTGAGAGAGAGAGAGAGACATAGTGACATGCTAAGTACACTGAGAGAGAGAGACACATGAGTGACATGCTAAGTACACTGAGAAGAGAGAGAGAGACATAGTGACATGCTAAGTGCACTGAGAGAGAGAGAGAGACATAAGTGACATGCTAAGTACACTGAGAGAGAGAGAGAGACATTAGTGACATGTGCTGAGAGTACATGCTGAGAGAGAGAGAGACATAGTGACATGCTAAGTCAGGCTGAGGAGAGAGAGACGAGACATTAAGTGAACATGCTAAGTACACTGAGAGAGAGAGAGACATAGTGACATGCTAAGTACACTGAGAGAGAGGAGACATAGTGACATGCTAAGTATACTGAGAGCAGGAGAGAGACATAGTGACATGCTAAGTACACTGAGAGGAGAGTGAGTATGCTCAAAAAGAAAGAAAGAGTACATGAAGAAAAGAAAAAGGATGAGAAGAAAGAGCAAGTAGTAAAAACAGAAGAGAATAGATAGATAGATAGATAGAGAAGAGAGAGAGACATAGAGAGAAGGAGAGAGAGAGAGTAGAGAGAGAGAGAGAGGGAGAGAGAGAGGGAGAGGAGAGAGAGAGAGAGAGAGAGAGAGAGAGAGAGAGAGAGAGAGAGAGAGAGAGAGAGAGAGAGAGAGAGAGAGAGAGAGAGAGAGAGAGAGGAGAGAGAGAGAGGAGAGAGAGAGAGAGAGAGAAGAGAGAGAGAGGAGAGAGAGAGAGAAAGAGAGGAGAGAGAGAGAGAGAGAGAGAGAGAGAGAGAGAGAGAGAGAGAGAGAGAGAGAGAGAGAGAGAGAGAGAGAGAGAGAGAGAGAGAGAGAGAGAGAGAGAGAGAGAGAGAGAGAGAGAGAGGAGAGAGAGAGAGAGAGAGACAGACAGAAGACAGAGATAGATAGATAGATAGAGAGAAAGAAAGAGAGAGAGAGAGAGACAGAGACACAGAGAGTACCCCCAAAAAAGTCAGAAAAAAAAGAAAGGGAAAGGGCTAAGGGAGGGAGAGAAGGGAGGGGACTGAAGATAGGGCTACGACGGGTCATTACCAAGG
>NW_020869638.1:1010698-1018198 GCF_003789085.1 Penaeus vannamei | reverse complement strand
GTTATGTGTGTGTGTGTGCATATATTATATACAGTACACACACACACACACACACCACACACACACACACACACACACACACACACACACACACACACACACACAACAAACACACACACAACACACACACACACACCACACACACACACACACAGCACATACATGCACATATATATATTGTGTATGCGTTTATGTATATTTTGTATATTTTTTATGAGACACAGCGCCTGACCTGTGACCTTCTTGGCCAGGTAATAATAGCCTTCCCTATGGTTCCTTATCGCCATCACTCATAATTAGCGAGAAAGTCTCCGCAGGTGTGGCGGCCTCTGGAACTCATTGCTGTCCAGCGTAGATAAGTAGATAGCGCTTGGTAGACTCGTGAGTATGGTAGAAGCTTGGGAAAGTAAGTTTTGAGAGAGGGAAAAAACTGGATTTTTTCAGTTTGTTCTCTGGTATCTGATTTGCGGTCTAGTTCGCTCTGCTGATCAGGGAGGTCCGTATGTTCACAGGTGTGTGCGTTGGAGGGGAGGGACTGCGAAATGTGTGCTAACTTGCGCATTTCAGTTCGGGAACATTTAGCCATTGTTGTAGATTCGTCTCACATTTGCTTTATTTCTGTAAATACTCTGTTATTATATGCATCTGTGTAGGTCGGCATGTGTGTTAAATTACTACTTGGATTGAGCAAGCTAATCTTTACGCATAGGCATAAAGCACGATATATTTTGGTATATGGCGATCCTGCATAATACTTACGTGGACTCAGCAGTGAAGATTTGTGTAACCTATCCATGAATATCAAACTGCAAAGCCTGTTCAGATAAGATCTAAACTCGAGGCTCCTTCGATAGATATCTCTAAAGAGCATCAACGGTTTGAGAAGTTAGCTACGGTTTGATTTTTTTGAGACTAAGTCAAAGCGTTTTGATAATAATTGACAATCTAAGTTCATCCTATTTGATTTTTTTGAGACTAAGTCAAAGTTCATCATATCACTAAAAGGTAAAAAAAAAAAAAAAAAAAAAAAAACACGTACAAATCCTACAAAGCTCTTATGTGACAGAGTAAGTTAAGTAAGTTAAGATCTAGGAGTCAGGCTGTGTATAAGAACCCAACCAAGTCTTAAGTTAAGGCACAGTCCAATCCTCCAGATATCAAAATGAGTAAAGATGCTTAAGCTAGACGAATATTCCAGGAATTTCCTTCCGTCTCGACTTGTCCGTTTGCAAACTTTCGTACTTATTTATATTCCCTTAAATCCCAAGCTTAGTTCCCTTCTTGTAGGATTTCTTTACGAAAATGTTTGATCTGACAACTCTTTTTCTCCTCGGTTTTCCGGGCCCGTGAATAGCACTGGGAAGTCATCCTTTCACGGTAGTTCTGCACTCAGTACACAAGGACCTCGGACAGGACTCGACCTCAGTCTTGTCTCTTGACTTCGGTCTTGTCTGCTGCACCCCTTGCCTGGGGATGTTCTCTCTCTCTCTCTTTCTTTCTTTCTTTTCTCTCTCTCTCTCTCTCTCTCTCTCTCTCTCTCTCTCTCTCTCTCTCTCTCTCTCTCTCTCTCTCTCTCTCTCTCTCTCTCTCTCTCTCTCTCTCTTTTCACATACACACACCGACACACACACACACACACACACACACACACACACACACACACACACACACACATATATAATATATATTATATATATATATATATATATATATATATATATATATATATATATATATATATATATATATATATATATATATATATATATATATATATATATATACATATATATGTATGTGTGTGTGTGTGCTTTCCGCCTTAATAAATTCCAAGAAGCCTTAGCCCTGATAATTCCGTCGACGCTATCTCGGCCAAACAATGGAAGGAACAACAATAGTCTTGCGATTCAGTTGATATTACCTTATAGCTAAATACCTCACCTCGTATTTCATTGTCTTCTTGGAAAGTTTCTTTAAGATTCTATACGTTTTGAAGCACATTAACGATGCCGAGAGTGGAGAGCCAGAGATCGCCGGGGGATAAAACGGACAAAAAGTCACGATTCCGGTAAAAGGACTTTGCTCGTGGACGGCCATCGATCATCCTCGTGAAATTTCTCGTTTTTCTTCCATTTCTTCTCCTTTTTTCTTCTTCTTCTTTGCGTCTCCTCCTCCGGTGATTCATCTTGAAGGCTTGTTTCGTATAATGATTTATTCTTCTCTTTATCTCTTCTTCTTGTTCTTCTCGGTCTCTTCGTTTCTGCGGAAGAATGGGACATCGTAGAAGGCAATTTATCTTTATTCTCATTTTTTATCTCAACAAGGCATACTCGACCTTATTTTCTATTTTCTATTTCATTTCTGTTTTTCTTTTTTCTTTCTTTTTTTTCTTTTTTTGAGACTAAAACTTAAAATATTCCTACTTTTGATGTGTCTGTAATGACCATAAATAATAATGCCAAGGGAAATAACTCGTACTAAAGCCTCAGTGAAGGAATAGGACAGTGCTATGATAAACAATAGAGAAAAAAACTAAGGAACCGCAGTAAAAAAAGAAGTAACTAAAAATAAGTAACTAAGATTAACAATAAGCAATTTCTCTCCATCAAGATATATATAAACAACAGAAGAGAAGAAGAGAGAAAAGAAGAAGAAAGAAAGATAAACACGAAGAGAAAGAAAAAAGCCTAAAAAACAAAGAAGAGACACTTCACCATCCAACCCTCAAAAAACATCTTAAATTTCCATCACACACACACACACACACGACCACGCACACACAAACACACCAACCCACACAACCCACACGCACGCACACACACACACACATACATCACACATCATTGCATATATTTTATATTTTTTTATTATATCATTCTTCAGCTTTTTAATATCATTATCACTATTATCATTATCAGCATTAGTACTATTATTATCAATATTATTACGATTATCCTTATTGATGTCATTATCATTATCTTTATAATTCCCATTGTCATTGATATTGTTATCATTATCTTATTGCTATCATTATCACTATGATCTTTATTATTACTACCATCATTATTACGATTATCATTATTGTTGTCATTATCCGTATAAATGTCTTGAAGATAATTCATCGTGATTTATTTTATTTACTTTCAATTATTTATATTATATATATATATATTCACGTTTTGATTACTTTGATTACATTTAGATTTAATTTATATGTCTCTTTTCTATCTATCCATCTATCTATCTATGGATTTTGTTTCATTTTCGTATATACATTATAAAACTTTGTATTTTTGGTTATATTCCTTTCATATTTTAATTGATTTTATTTATTTTCTTGTTAATATATTCTTGTATATTTGGCTTTATTATTGTCCGAATCTATTTCTAATTAGTTATTATTTATTGATTTATTTTTTTGCCTCAATTTTTTCATCAACTTATTCTCTTTATTTCTTCTTCTTCTTCGTATTCTTAGTAATTAGATTCCTTTATAGTTTTCTTGTCATAATATTCATATTTATTTCATCTTCTATATTCTCTACTTTTGGTTCGTAAAATACTCCTAAGAATCATACTCAATAGTTTTGTTTGTATCTTTTTCTAATATTAAGCAATCAGAGATAATCTGCGTTTAATTGGCAGCATTAGCATAATCCCCGCGGTGGCGCTAATTAAGTGGTTGTCCTGTTTAGATACTCCCCTCTTTTCTCCTTCCTCTCCCACCCTTCGCCCCCTCCTCCTCCCCTACCTCTTCCCCTCGCCCACTCTACATGGTCTCCCCCCTCCGCTTTCTCTCCCTCTCCCCCGTCCTCCTTCCCTACCCTTTCCACTTCCTTCCTCCCCTCCCCTCCCCCCTCCTCTACCCTCTTCCCCACCTCTCCCTCCACCCCTCTCCACCCTCCTACCCTCTCTCTCCCTCCTCCTCACCCTCTACCCCTCTCCCTCTCCCCCTCTCTCTCTCCGCTCCCACCCCAACCCCTCCTCCCTCAAACAAATCCCACGACAACTTGACATCAATTAACCGAAGTGAGTCTCCATTAAAAGTCCAATCATCGTAAATATTGCCCAAGAGCCACGCTGAATACTAATAGATCAGCTGTCACCCGCGCTGCTGAGCCTCTAGGTAGCGAGGGAGAGAGGCACCTGGTCGAGCGTGCGGTGTCGTGAGGGGGGGAAGCGCGTGTCGCTGAGGTCCTGGACTGGAGGATGGATTAGATTAGGTTGGATTAGGAATTGGGTTGAGTTAGGATTAGGATTAGGATTTTTTTTTTTTTTTTTTTTTTTTTTTTTTACATTCTTGTACTTCTTCCTTTCCTCTTTTTCTTCTTTATCTGTTCTTTTGTTTTCAGCTTCCTTTTAATTTTCTTTGTTTATTTATTTATTTTACTTCCTTGCTTTTCTTTCTTTCCTCTTGTTTTTTTTTTTTTTTCATTTTTCATGATCTTTTCCTTTGTTTTCATCTCCATTTTATTTTTCATCTACTTTCTTTTTTTACGTTTCTTTTCCCTTATTATTCTTCATGTCTATAATTTTCTCTTCTATTTCTAAATTTTCTTTTTATCTTTTTTCTTCTTCTTTTTCTATGTTTTCTTCTGTTTCATCCCCATCCTCCTCATCTCCATCATCATCACCATTTCTTCTTCTACTTCATCATCATTTCTCTTCTTCGTCATCTATTGTTTGTTCCTTTTCTTTTTCTTACTGCGGCAGTGTTATCTGCACACACGCACACACACATACACACACACACAACACACACACACACACACACACACACATACACACACATATATAAATACATATACATACATGTATATATACATATACACATATGTATATATGTATGTATATATATAGATATGCAAATGTATATACATATATATTTGCATATACATGTATATATTCATATATATATATATATATATATATATATATATATATATATATATATATATATATATATATACATATATATACATGTATAAATATATATATATATATATAATATATATATATATATATATATATATATATATATATATATATGCATATATTTATACATATATATATAATATATATATATATATATATATATATATATTATATATATATATATATATATGTAATATATATATATATAATATATATATATATATATATATACGTATATATATGTATATATATGTATATATATATATATATATATATATATATATATATATATATATATATATATATATATATATATATATAAATAAATATATATACATATGCGTGTGTGTGTATAATGTATGTATACAGATTTGAACACAGCTCATATCATAATGACGAAAACAGTTCCTAAACTGTTGCACCATCAGCGTCACCGTTGTGGTGTGGAATGAACATCGAGATGAACAAACACAGGTGTACGGGGTTGCAAGTGGCTGAAGTTTTGTACGTGGCGGCTGCTGTAGGGGTGTGGGCGTGAGGGTGTGGTGGTGGTGTGGGTGAGGGTGTGGTGGTGTGTGGGCGTGAGGGTGTGGTGGTGGTGTGGGCGTGAGGGTGTGGTGGTGGTGGTGTGTGGCGTGAGGGTGTGGTGGGTGGGCGTGGGCGTGAGGGTGTGGTGGGTGGTCGTGAGGGTGTGGTGGTGGCGTGGGCGTGAGGGTGTGGTGGTGGTGTGGGCGTGAGGTGTGGTGGTGGTGTGGGCGTGAGGGTGGCGTGAGGTGTGGTGGTGGTGTGGGCGTGAGGGTGTGGTGGTGGCGTGGGCGTGAGGGTGTGTGGTGGTGGTGTGGGCGTGAGGGTGTGGTGGTGGTGTGGGCGTGAGGGTGTGGTGGTGGGCGTGAGGGCGTGTGTGGTGGTGGTGTGGGCGTGAGGGTGTGGTGGTGGTGTGGGGCGTGAGGTGTGTGGTGGTGGTGTGGGCGTGAGGGTGTGGTGGTGGTGTGGGCGTGAGGGTGTGGTGGTGGTGTGGGCGTGAGGGTGTGGTGGTGGTGTGGGCGTGAGGGTGTGGTGGTGGTGTGGGCGTGAGGGAGGGTGATGGGGAGGGTGTGGTGGTGGTGTGGGCGTGAGGGGGTGGTGGTGTGTGTGGCGTGAGGGTGTGGCGTGAGGGTTGTGTGTGGCGTGTGAGGGTGTGGTGGTTGTGTGGGCGTGAGGGTGTGGTGGTGGTGGTGGGTGAGAGGTGTGTGGTGGTCGTGAGGGTGTGGTGGTGGTGTGGGCGTGAGGGTGTGGTGGTGGTGTGGGCGTGAGGTGTGGTGCGTGAGGGTGTGGTGGTGGTGTGGGCGTGAGGGTGTGGTGGTGGTGTGGGCGTGAGGGTGTGGTGGTGGTGTGGGCGTGAGGGTGTGGTGGTGGGTGGGGGCGTGAGGGTGTGGTGGTGGTGGTGTGGGTGGTGGTGAGGGTGTGGTGGTGTGTGGGCGTGAGGCGTGAGGGTGTGGTGGTGGTGTGGGCGTGAGGGGTGTGGTGGTGCGTGAGGGTGTGGTGGTGGTGTGGGCGTGAGGGTGGGGGTGAGGTGTGAGTGGTGGTGTGTGGGCGTGAGGGTGTGGTGGTGGTGTGGGCGTGAAGGGTGTGGTGGTGGTGTGGCGTGAGGCGTGTGGTGGTGTGGGGCGTGAGGGTGTGGTGGTGGTGTGGGCGTGAGGGTGTGGGGTGGTGGTGTGGGCGTGAGGGTGTGGTGGTGGTGTGGGCGTGAGGGTGTGGGTGGTGGTGGTGCGGGTGTGGGCGTGAGGGTGTGGTGGTGTGTGGGGTGGTGGGCGTGAGGGTGTGGTGGTGGTGTGGGTGCGCTGGAGGGTGTGGTGGTGTCTGTGGGCGTGAGGGTGTGGTGGTGGTGTGGGCGTTGCGTGAAGGCGTGTGGTGGTTGTGCTGGGGCGTGAGGGTGTGGTGGTGGTTGTGGCGCGTGGCAGGGTGGTGGTGGTGTGTGGGCCGTGAGGGTGTGGTGGTTTGTGTGGGCGTGAGGGGTGTGGTGGTGGTGTGGGCGTGACGGGTGTGGTGGTTCAGTGTGGGCGCTGAGGGTGTGGTGGTGCGTGTGGGGCCGTGAGGGTGTGGTGGTGGTGTGGGCCGTGAAGGGTGTGGTGGTGGTGTGGGCGTGCAGGAGGGTGTGGTGGTGGTGTGGGCGTGAGGGTGGTGGGCGTGGGGTGTTGGGTGGGTGGTGGTGGCGTGAGGGTGTGGTGGTGTGTGGGCGTGAGGGTGTGGTTTGTGTGCGGCGTGAGGAGTGTGGGGTGGGTGGTGTGGGCGTGAGGTGTGGTGGTGAGGGTGTGGGCGTGAGGGTGTGGTGGTGGTTGTGGGCGTGAGCGTGTGTGGTGGCGTGTGGTTGGTGGTGTGGGGCGTGAGCGGTGTGGTGTGGCGTGGGCGTGAGGGTGTGGTGGTGGTGTGGGAGTGAGGAGTGTGGTGGTGGTGTGGGCGTGAGGGTGTGGTGGTGGTGTGGGCGTGGAGGCTGGTGTTTGGGCGTGAGGGTGTGGTGGTGGTGTGGGCGTGAGGGTGTGGTGGGTGTGTGGGCGTGTGGGCGTGAGGGTGTAGGTGGTGGATGTG
>NW_020869638.1:993198-1000698 GCF_003789085.1 Penaeus vannamei | reverse complement strand
GCCGGGCGGCAACTCGGCAGGAAACGGCTGCTGGCGCTGGACCCCGAAGGCCCTCACGAAGTACAGCAGGAAGTCGTACCAGTACATGAGTTCGGGAGCGACGTAGTGGAAGGCGATGGCCGATTCTGAGCAGTCGTTAAAGCCCTGTGCGAGAGAGTGCAGTGCAGGATTCGGGATGCGAAGGGTGGTCATTGAGTTCATAGTTCATGGTGTCAATAATTATCTTGATTAGTGTATTGCTTGTAAAATATTGGTATATTTTGCTTGTAAAATATTGGTATATTTTGCTTGTAAAATATTTTTGCTTGTAAAATATTGGTATATTTTGCTTGTAAAATATTGGTATATTTTGCTTGTAAAACAGTGGTATATATTTTTCTTTCATATCATATTGTAAATAAGATATTTTAATAGGCAAGGACATGGCTTAGGCTCAGTCTATACACAATCTTACTAGTATTGATATAGAAGAATTAATGATTAATTAATGATTATTGGTATAGAAGAATTAATGATTAGCAGGGGAGGGCATGAAGTATATCAGGGGAATTATGGGGTAAAACAGGCTTAAATAAGAAAAATGGTGAACAAAACCGCATAAAACTAGCACAAAAAGCGCTAAAAATCGGCCAATGAAACTCTACGGACGGACTTGCATCAAGAGTAGCAATAGGAAATATAAATAAATGGCTAAAAGTGCAACAGAAATGACACATGCATTCTAATCCATAAAATTATAGAGAATTTACCCGAATTGGCTATTACCTATACGGACAACAGGTAACACAACGGGTGTCCAAACAAAGCAAAACAACTGCTTATATATATCAAGAGATCAAATACAGAAACCGGAGCAAGAAATATGCTAATCCAAGGACTGGTGACTTGGAACCAATTACCCGAAAATATAAGAAATATTTCCAACCAAAAGACATTTAAAACAAAAGTGAAAGAACATCTACTGAAATATCAATGACATCAGGCGCATAAACATCAAGTCCAGCACGATATTTCAATCACATGGTTTTATTGTTATGTGTAATTTTGTCCCACAAGCATTGTATAATATCTATGTTCATAGCACCCTATTGCATTGTGTAAACTTTATATATGTAAAGAGAATACCCATTGTAATTAATGGAATAAAGTATTTGAATTTGAATTTTTTGAATCGCCATTTTTGAAAGTCTATGCACGACGCGCCAAAATTAGTGGAAAAACTCTACGGGAATCAACCCTCTTTCAACAAACCTACTCTCAAACTTCCAAACAAAAAACCCTGACCCATAACCTAGCAATTTACGGTGTCGTGACTAGGCGTGCCCTTCGAGTCACTTACCGAGGGGAGGGTTGATCCGGGACACATTCTCTCCACCTCGGTATGTATGGCAAGATAGAGCTACATCCATACTGTAAACAACGAACCAAATATGTTTATATATCAAAAGACCAAACTGTCAATTTTCCTTCGCTTCTTTCGGTCGGTCTATTGTGGATCCCTTCGTTTTTATCACTTTTTTCGGGATTTGGTGTACTTGATGGCCTCAGAAATCAAACTGCGAGAGTTAACAAGGTCTTTTTCTTCTTCGTTGCCACTGTATTGTCTTGAGAATAATCTAGAATCGACGAAAACACCGAAAACAAAACATGTCACCGAATTCCTGTGAATCGTCCTGTCAAACCTGGTGGCAGAAACGCGAAAATGCGCTTGCGCTGGTTCTTCAGACCGATTCCTGTTAAAACCTGTACAATTAATCTTTAAACACGTAAATGAGGTATAGCAACATTAATAAAGGCATTTTCAAGCAGAAATTTGACGGCAGACACTGATGATTAGCAAAATATATTTTGACAATCGCGCAGTAATACATGCACTAGTTCATTCGCACTCGCACAACAGTCTGCGGTCAGTCAATGTTTACTCTCGTCATGAAAAGAACATGATCGATTGCCAAATTTCTGTCCATTTACATACAGCACCTTTGGGATGCATTTGCAAATATTGCCATTGTGGAAAAGTGTCCTGATTTGTATCAGTCTATCGAAATATATGGGTTTTATCTCCCAACTCAAGCCCCACCTCATATTACATGTCCGAAAATTCTCCCGTATATCTGTAGCACATAGCGTCTGCTCTACTGGGAGACAAGAGTCCTGAAAATGCTGCAGATTCCACCTTCAGCTTGGTAACTTATAAGGAACAAGTATCTTTCAACAACTTCATGAGGTAATCCGTGTAAAATATGATATATGATATAGCAGAACCATTCCATTTTTCATCTTAACTCACTTGGTATAACATGAGGTGTTATTTATGAAGGTTATTTTTTTTTCCAATGATAAAGCTGAAGGTACAAAGCCAAACACTGATTATGGATGTAACTCCTGAAAATATCATCAGGTCTTCATAAAAGCATTGGTAAAATCTCTAACGGTGTAATGAAATGGCTCACGAATGTACTTGGAAGTCGGGGATAACAGCAATCAAGCCACCTGATAAATAATTGTGTAAACAATTATTTAATATGGATGGTTGATGGCTGGAAATGATGTCCTAATTGGCACGAAACCAGGAGCCGCTTATGGTGAGTCAAGTAAACGAATGTGTAGAAATTTTAGACTAAGACATACATACATCGAGAAATGTTAACCGATCTTATTACATTCTAGCGGGAGACAAGTAGTGTTATAATTTCCTGGATGAAAACTGGCATATAAATACGGGAAGTACAAACACTTTTTTAGCCTGCATTTACATACAAATTAATTGAAAAGGCTTTATTTAAAAGTCAAAATAATAATGCTCTTGACATAGCAGACAGTTTTGGAATAATCAATCAGTCCAGGGTACTGAGTATGTATATACAACCCCCACTTTTTTACGATGTACAGCACTGAACAACGATTGCTTAAATGATTGACCAGTCGTTTGACCCGACCTGGCCTGGACGAAGAATATGACCAGAGAATAAAAGGTATGTTTCTAGCTACAAGGACAGCAGGGAGGGAGAGGGAGGGAGGCCTGGGGTTGGAGAGGAGAAGCCAGGGAGAGGTAGGGAAAGGCAGCGTGAGAAGTGGGGAGGGGGGGTAGGGAGGAGGAGGAGGAAGCTGATAGGGAAAGCGAAGGGGAGACAGATCGAAAAGGTGCTTTTGCCAGTTGGCAGCGAGTTGCACAGCCTAGAATCCAGGAGTCCCGTCTCTAAGCAACTGCTGTAAGCAAAAAAATCAATCTGTAACACCCATAGTGAAATGGATAATCAGAAAAGGAACCATCTCCCTCTGACGTGCTTCGGTGCGCCCTGGAACCAGTACATCTGACCCCACCCTTCTAGCATCGGGGATATTTCCCCATTTTGGTCCCACTTCCTAGGTCACTGAACCCTAAACCCGCCAACTGCACTGAGGTGACAACAATAAAAATCCGTTCTGATTACTTACCGCATAGGGCTTGTAAAAGGCGTTCTTCTTATACCACTGAGGAATACCCCCCCTGATGTGGATGTGAGGTCCTAATGGGAAGAACCGACCACGTTCCAAGCTGTCTCGGGAATCGCCGATCAGGACTCCACTCTTCAGCAGACAACCAGCTGTAACATCAACAAAACGCTCAGAGTAATAATTCGAAACGAGTATTGCGAAGTCAGCTGAGAGACTCTCCACTCTGCGTGAGATGCTTTAACGGAAGTATACCTATCTCAACATCTTCCAGACCCTGATTGCTTTGCTTGCATATTGATTTATTGGGCAAGGCCTCTTCCACGAACTTTCTTGTTGCTTCTCGGCTCAGGACGTAACCGGAACCTGTAAATAAAGAATATTTGCATTGCATATTATCGGTATTGATTTCATTTATAAGGAAAAAGAAATTTAACAGGACACACACACGTATATAAGTACATAGTTATATCTATCTATCTATCTATCTATCTATCTATCTATCTATCTATCTATATATATATATATATATATATATATATATATATATATATATATATATATATATATGTGTGTGTGTGTGTGTGTGTGTGTGTGTGTGTGTGTGTGTGTATAGATAGATAGATAGATAGATACATAGATACATAGATAGATAGATACATACATACATACATATACATAGATATGCATATAGATATATATGTATATATATGTATTATATATATCTATATCTATCTATTATCTATCTATCTATATATCTATATATATATATATGTATATATATGTATATATATATATATATATATATATATATATATATATATATATATATATATATATATATATATATACATATATATAATGCATATATATATATATATATATATATATATATATATATATATATATATATATATGTGTGTGTGTGTGTGTGTGTGTGGTGTGTGTGTGTGTGTGTGTGTATAAGGCCACTCACCTCCCCCCAGGATTCCCTCTTTGTAGAACAATCTAAGTCTTGATCCAAAATAAATGGGGAATTTTGGGTCATAGTTGCTGAGCATATAACGCAAATTCTCTATAATTGTGTACCTGTAAAAGAAGAGAAATGTTAGAGGGCGAAGACACTGGCATCCATACGAAAAAGGAAAGGATAGAGGGAGAGAGCTTGAGAGAGAGAGAGAGAGATGAGATAGATAGAGGGAGAGAGCTTGGAGAGATAGAGAGATAGAGGGAGAGAGCTTGGAGAGAGATAAGAGGATAGATAGAGGGAGAGAGCTTGGGAGATAGAGAGATAGAGGGAGAGAGCTTGGAGAGATAGAGAGATAGAGGATAGAGGGAGAGAGCTTGGGAGAGGTAGAGAGAGGAGAAGAGGAGAGAGCTTGGAGAGAGATAGATAGAGATAGATAGATAGAGGAGAGAGCTTGGAGAAGATAGAGGATAGATAGAGGGAGAGAGCTTGGAGAGATAGAGATAGAGGATAGATAGAGGAGAGAGCTTGGAGAGATAGAGGATAGATAGAGGGAGAGAGCTTGGAGAGATAGAGAGATTGGAGAGCTTGGAGAGATAGAGATAGATTGGAGAGATAGAGAGGGAGAGAGCAGAGGGAGAGAGCTTGGAGAGATAGAGCTAGAGATAGATAGATAGAGAGAGATAGAGAGAGGAGAGAGCTTGGAGAGATGAGATAGAGCAGAGGGAGAGAGCTTGGAGAGATAGAGATAGAGGATAGATAGAGGGAGAGAGCTTGGAGAGATAGAGGATAGAAGGAGAGAGCTTGGAGAGAGAAAATTGTTGAAAATGAGGATAGCTTCTTAGAGACAGAGCAAGACGCCGAGAAAGGGAAAACAAACCTACTTCAGTGTACAGGCTCTCAACTGCAGAGGATAAAAAACGCCTAGGATCAAATGAAGACCACAGCGGTGGATTGTGTCCAGGTGTGTGAGAAGGGAGGCCGAGGCAGGAGAATATATATGACAGCCATAATGAAGGGTGAGGAGGATTGGGGTGATATGGAGATGGAGGAGTGTGTTGCGGTCTGAACCCCAGAGTATATGGGAGAGAGTCTGTCAGAGTCGGAGGCGACGGCGTGCTCTTTCTAGGATGTGACCAAGGCAGTTTGGAATAAAGAATGGCACCAAGAAACTGGTCTAAAGGGTGGAATTGGATGGGGACATCCTATCGAGAGAGTGGAGGTTGGAATCCTACATGTGAACGAGAAAAAAAGGACGGATTTTAGAGGTAGAAAATCGAAAGCCGAGGTTGGTATCATAAGATGAGATGGAGAGCGGACATGGAAGGACTAGAGACAAAGATGGTTAGGCATCTATGTACAGTGATGACCGGACTTCTATTAGTAGAGTTGAAACATCCATTTACAGGTATGAGGAATAATGTGCTGAGCATATTGTCTTGTGGGACACCTTTGAAGTGAGGGAAAGAATAGGAAGTAGAAGAGGTAAATCTAACACGGAAGGTGTGATCTAAAAGAAAGGACTATGCAAATATCTGTTTCTGTGTATGTCATAAGATCGAAGAAGACAGCTAATACTGATTCCCGGCGTGTAAATGCCGATGTGATTTGATTATTGCAATAGGCAAGAGGATCAGCTGTACTTTGGCCGTAACAAAAACCATACCGATTTAAAGAGATCAGGTTGTGATATTCGATGTAACACATAGTGATCTTGTAAGTGCTTTAGGACGGTAGTCTTGAGGAAGAGTACCGGGTTTGTTTGGTTTTAGGAATGGTAGATACAGTTTCTGGTCGTCCTTATGTTAATACACATCACTAAGGGAAGGGACAAGGAAGGAGATGGAAAGTTTAACAAGGTAGTAATTACCGTCTGGGCCTTCGTGGGTGTTGCGGCATGACTGGAATGCATAATACAAGTCAGAAAAAGGGGCATTATAAGATTCAGTAGAGGATAGTGAGGAGTTAGGAGTACATTTGGTCTGATTATATAGAAAAGAAGTGAAGAAAAAGGTGAGAGCCGCAACTGACCTTGATAAAATAGGCACTAAGTTCAGTAGCAACTTGACAAGGGAAGAGGTTGGAGAAGGTAAGGGAAAGGAATGAAGGAGAAGAAAAGACAATGCAGAATTAGTCGCGCCAAAGACTGAGGTCCAAAGTAAGGGAGATCCCCAGCATCGAGCCTCAGTGCTCTGTCTGCTAAGCCCCCCACAATAACAACGAGCAAGGGATTGGGGAGTGTGCCTACCATAAACATTTAACCAACTACTGCTGTTGTTGGAGGACTGCCATGACTGACTGTGACTTGCTTGTATGACTGAACCACTCAATGGATTCTTTCATTACTCTGAATCTAAAACATGACATGCACTAGCAAAAAGTTTACATGAAGAGGGTTACAGCGTTATGGATCTTGACTGTTGACTTCATACCATCATTTCAAACCCTATAACACTAAAGGCATTTTTATAGCATTTCAAAACCCCTGAACTCTTCTGTTTGATATTGGCCCGAAGACCCCACAAAACATAGGATCATCGAAGCTTGTTCTGCATACAAAGTTTTAGAATAAAATGATTTATCTTTATTTCTTATAAAAGTCAGCATAAATGTTTTAAGTAAATATGCAGATATGATTTTTAATTGGAAGCGAAACCTTTAGGAATCTTCTAATAGGCAAATTACCAGACGACTGGAGGTGGCAGGTGGTAGAGCGCTGACTTTACAATCGCATGATTCGTTCATATAGTTCACCGATGCTCATATCAACGTGTACATATGTATGTGTGTGCGTGCATGTGTGTATACATGTTTGTGTAGAAATGCGTGTATGTACTTGTGTGTACGTGTGTGTGCGTGCATGTGTTTATACATGTTTGTGTAGAAATGCGTGTATGTGCGTGTGTGTGCGTGCGTATGTGAAGCGTAAGAAACCAAGACACGATCAGTCCCCACTTACGTGTCGTCATCCGCCTTCAGGAACCAGTCGTATTCCTCCAAGTGGTGTTCATAAACGTATCTGAAAGCTGCCTTCGTCTTGCCCCACAGATTCTCGCGCCCTTCGGGGGTGTCCAGCGCGACAGCCCCGAGACTCGTAT
>NW_020869638.1:983198-985698 GCF_003789085.1 Penaeus vannamei | reverse complement strand
ATTTTGTCACTATTTCCCCTATTTCTTTGGAATACTCTGACGTCATCAAGAGAGGACACTACGTCATCAAAATCACAAAGGTCACTATGATCTAATTTCAACCTTATTGGTACTCGAGAGAAGGGTAATATCAAACAAACAGATGCATTTAAATACTTCTTGATATACCACGTCATAAATCATTGCAATGTCAATCATTCCCATTAATTTACCATAATCATTCCAACTCGTCAAGTGACCTTATTCCAACCTTATACCATTCTTTTCTTGTCCTTTCTCCTTTCTTCTCTCTTTCTTACAGAGTAATCTTGCTCACTCTGGTCCCGCTTCTCAGAGGATTCATGAAATTTATCTTTCTCTCTCTCCTCTTAACCAAAGCGCAGAATAAATAGCTATTCACTCTGAATGGGTGTCGTATCATAATTATCTAATAATTTAACTCCTACTCAGATCCCATATATTACAAGCATCACCTCCTTCTTAATTCTCACATGCATAATTTCACAACTCAAATACAATCTTTCAAGTAACGAGATTAATACAGATCTATTTCTAAATGAGAATATTCATTATGCAACCTGGATATAATACCAGTGAAATATAATAGAGTGCCCTTAAGACAAAGAGAATGTGGTAAGGATACACCAGAGAAAACTAGGATCTTATATGGTACACTATTTCTTAATATCTAGTGGAATATTACATATACATATATAAAACCGTATAAAAATAACAAAATAAAGTATCACCTTTCTGAGTAAATGAAGTATACAAAGGGTGGCTTCCAGACGAATTTTTGGGTCACTAACTTCACATTCCGTATTCTCATTACAGAGAGAGAGAGAGAGAGAGAGAGAGATAGGGAGAGAGAGAGAGAGAGAGAGAGAGCGAGAGGAGAGGAGAGAGGAGAGAGAGAGAGAGAGAAGAGAGAGAAGAGGAGGTAAATAAAGTGGGAGACAAGATGAGAGAGAGAGAGAGAGAGAGGAGAGAGAGAGAGGAGAGAGGAGGAGAGAGAGAAGAGAGAGAGGAGAGAGAGAGAGAACGGGAAAAAGAACAGCAAAGAGGCAGAATACAATATATATCGTGCAGAAGAAGACTTCCACAACCATTATATATATATATCATGCAATCAAACGTATCTGTGTTCGAGAACCGGCACGTATATAGAAATGTGTGTATGCATTTTAGGGTCGACAAAGGAACCTGTTGGAAGAACACTGTTGCAATAACGCGCTATTCCTTTGTCTTTGTAAACTTGGTTTAGCTATTCGCATCAGATCTCTTGTAAGTACAGAATATCAGATAACTCAGAACATCCAAAACATCAGCTACTCACTAGCAGGGATCAATTGGGGAAACCAAAGAAAAAGTTATCACCAACACTTTTTTTTTACATACGATATTTTTTTTTTAGTGGAATAATGCCAATGGTCTCGATCAAATTTAAATTCAAATTGGGGAAAGCCACTTAAATGACCATTGATTGAGTAGGTTATATTATTTCAAAAAGTAGCTGGCCTCTCCCCCATATATATATATATATATATATTATATTATATATGTAATATATACCTATACCCTATATACTAATATAGTTATTAATATACAATCTATATATGTAAATATATATATTATATTAATATTATATCATATAGTATTATATAATATATATCTATAGAGAGAGTAGAGAAGATGAGAAGAGAGAATAGAATAGTGATAGAAATATGATGATGATAGATAGATAGTAAGTATTCAGATAAGATATAACGTATATATAAGTATATATAATATATATGACATATTATATATATATAGTATATATATAGTAATTATATAAATTATAAAGTCGTAATATATAGTAGTGTATTATAAGCTCACGATAGTATAGTAACTATTATATATATGAATATATGGTATATGTATGTTGCATAACATATTAGCAACATCATACAGTACTGACCAATGGATAACAGTGCAAAACAATGATAGGTGTGCGAGTGTCTTATTCACATATATATATTGAGATAATAAAATATGAAATAAAATACACCAATGACATAGAGTGGATGTTTAGTTTAAATGTTGCGCCTAGTTTATATGTATATGCAATTAGCAGTTATATTATAGTTATAGGTTGACACTCACACACATAATTTGACGATTCAGATGATTGTTTTATCGCAGTATAGGACACACAATATGCATATCAGAAACGCCATGTTGAAGTTTTTTTATCTGCCTGTTAGTTTTATCTGTTGTTTATTAATGTAGTTTTTCGATGTCTACACACATGAACATCGCGTAGTAGTTGTGTTTGTAGTGCGACCACACACCACACAATTTCTAATTGGGTTTGATTCGTATGTAGCTTATAGTGATATTGTGACACCACATAATATCTATATTATAATATTATAATAATATATAGTTATATTTTATATACTATATATTAGTATACATGTATGTATAATGTATAAGTTTACATTATATTAGTTATAGA
>NW_020869638.1:965698-968198 GCF_003789085.1 Penaeus vannamei | reverse complement strand
TTTTATTTTTCGTGTTGTTATTTTTTGTTTTTTGTGACTTTCTGAACAACTTTGGATTTTGGGACGTCACTCAGTATATACTTTACATGCGGATGCGTTATCAACATATAATGCAAATAAATGAATAATAATAACACACACAACAAACAACACACACACACACACACACACACACACACACACACACACACACACACACACACACACACACACACACACACACACACACACACACACACACACACACACACACAACATATATATATATATATATATATATATATATATATATATATATATATATATGTACATATATATACCATTATCATGAAAGAAAACACACTGACTATTTAGAAAACTGTAAAAAAAAAAAAAAAATGATATTGAACCTTTTAGTAGAAAGCTCACTTGCCTTTCGACACCATGGTCAGAGATCCGTGTCCGAAGGGTAAATGGCGGGCGGGTTTCTGGAGGACCTTATGAATTCACAAGTGTGTCACGTGAACACATGTCCTTTTTCCAAACTGTAATTAATACCAGTGTGTCCACTCTGTCGACATACGCGCGCATACGGAAAATACACAAATAATGATGATAATGGAAATAGGAATTATTATAATGATAAAAATAATAACGATGAGGATAATGATTATAATTATTATGATTAAGTAAGTAAAACAAGATATAAGTTCTATGGTTTGTCTCGCTCTAATGAAATTCGTAAAGGTGTAGTGTTATTGAACCTTTGTAATTCATTAGTGTGTTAATTTGCATATTCTGTGCGAGCACACACACGTATATCTATATATATGTGTGTGTGTATGTGTGTATACAAACACACACACACACACACACACACACACACACACACACACACACACACACACACACACACACACACACACACACATATATATATATATATATATATATATATATATATATATATATATATACATTCACCTACACACATATATGTAAACGGACACACACATACATACACACAAACACAAACACACACGCACAGATCGTTATCATTTTACCAATTTTGTTCTCAATAAAACAATAAGAATGAATTTCATTTTTATCCTTATTTTCACTGAAAGCGTTGTTATTGTTATCATTTGTATCATCATCATTATCATCCATGTTGTTCTACTTTTCATATAATAATCAACACTCATACATATTAGGTAAGTGGAGTAACTGCATGTCCACCTAAAAAAAAAAAAAAAAAAAAAAAAAAAAAAAAAAAAAAAAAAAAAAAAAAAAAAAATTGAAAGCATTACATAGTTTTGATAAATTTATCTCATCATTTGTAATTCTCGAACATTCATATTGACTTGGTAAGTAATCCCACCTGTTAATTGTGGAAGCTTCTAGAACCAAAGCACGAAGCCAATATTCCAATAACATTTTTATTGATATATGCGAACTTTTTTCTCCGAAACTTTGATTGTAAGTTGAATGTCTTTATCTTTTTGTTATCATTATTAGCATTTAAGCAGTGGTCGTAATATCAACAATGTTGTTGTTCTTGTTAGTATCCTTATTATGGTCATTTATCATATTTTTACTAGTTTCATTATTATTATCTCCATTTATAGTCATCCCTATAAGCTTATACGTTTTCTATGAAGACCATGAAACGGTTTCATTTTCTTTGAGTACCTTAATTACGGATATATTAAATATATTTTCGAAGTTTGGGTCATCTGAATTACGAACATGAATAAGTAATTGGGGAAACAGCAGTTTTAATATATTTGTAGAAGTAAAATAACTACTGAGCTAAAAAGGAGATTAATATCCCAGTTGTTATTATTATATATCCCGTTTTAACACAATTTGTAATTTGAAGCCATTAATATACATGATAAAAGTATACAAGTATTTTGATAGTTGAGTACAGCCGTGACTAAAGTTGAAGTAACTATATCTGTCGAGACTCCCAACTAGCGAGCAATAGCATATAATAATTCTCTTTGGAATATTTTAACAAGTGTTATATCCACTTGTGTGTTTCACAAGTGTTATCTGACGCGGTGCAACAAAGGGGAGAGACGGCCAGATGCAGGGACGCCGAGAGAAATCTGATGCACCTTTTTAAGACTAAATTGGGGCCCACACCTCTGCTGCAGGTAGAGGTATCTAAATGAATGGTGTGTTTATATAGATAAAAGAAGTGTGAGGCAAAGAAAAAAATGATTAGGAGCAAATGCTATCTAGAGATTAAAAAAAAAAAAAAAAAATGAAACTAATGCATTGAACTTTAATTCTTGTATAGTTCCAACAGCCTAGAAATACTACATTCAAGAACTGTTGATCAGAAATCGTTCCATCCACTCTGGTTCAATCATATGAACAAGAAAACAAGAGATGCAAGAAAAACAATAACTACGTACAATATTGTCAGTCATTCGAGATGCATTTGACTGCATTTTGACCGGAAGTTATTTCATCCCTAATAGAGATAAATCATTTATTATACTTATGGGTA
>NW_020869638.1:933198-955698 GCF_003789085.1 Penaeus vannamei | reverse complement strand
GTGATAGGAGTTACGGAAAGTGGCGGTGAATGGTAGTACGAAGAAGAAGTACGGTAGATGGATACGAAATGCAGGTGAGAAGAGTTACGAAGAAGTGCAGGTGAGGATACGAAAGTGGCGGTGAGGATGGAGTTACGAAGAAGTGCGGGTAATGAGTTACAAGAAGTGGCAGGTGAAGATACGAAGAATGGCAGGTGAGAAGATGTTACGAAAGAATGCAGTAGAAGGAGTTTACAAGAAGTGCGGGTGAATGAGTTACAAGAAGAGTGCAGGTTGAGATGAAGTACGAAGATATGCAGTCAAAGAGTACAAAAGGGCAGTGGAGATGGATTACGAAGAATGCGGTGAAGAAGGCAGTTACGAAGAAGTGCAGGTAATGGAGTTACAAAAGTGCAGGTGAGATGGAGGTTACGAGAAGTGCAGGTGAGATGGATTACGAAGGCTGGGGAGATGAGTTACGAGAGTGCGTAGAATGAGTTACCCGAAGAAGTGGCAGTGAGATGGATTACGAAGAGTGCAGGTGAGATGGTTACTAAAGAAGTGCGGGTAGATGAGTACGAAGAATTGGCGGGTAGATGGAGTTACGAAAATGGCGGGTGAGATGAGTTACGAAAAGAATGCAGTGATATGGAGTTACGAAGAAGCTGGTGAGATGAGTTACGAAAGATGGGTGTGAGATGAGTTACGAAGAAGGGGGTGAGATGAGTTACGGAAGAAGTGGGCAGTGAGTGGAATTACGAAGAAGTGAGTAGATGGGAGTTAAAAAGTGGCGGTGAGAAGAGTACGAAGAAAGTGCAGTGAGATGAGTACGAAGAAGTGCAGTGAGATGATTACGAAGAATGCAGGTGAGATGGAGTTACGAAAAGTGCGGTGGATGGAGTTACGAAAAGAAGTGCGGGTGAGATTGATTACAAGAAGTGGCAGGTGAGATGGATTACGAAAATGGCAGTGAGAAGGAGTACGAAGAAGGCGTAGAGGAGTTACGAAAAGGATGCGGTGAGATGATTACGGAAAAGTGCAGTGAGATGGATACGAAGTGCGTTGAGAGAGTTACAGAAGTGCGGTGAACTGGATACGAAGAAGTGCGGTGAGATGAGTACGAAGAAAGTGGCAGGTGAGAAGAGTTACGAAGAATGCAGTGATGGATTACGAGAAGCGAGAAGATTACGAAGAATGCATTGTAGATGGAGTTACGAAGAACTGCAGGAGATGTAATGACGAAAGAATGCATGGTAATGGAGTTACGAAGAATGGACGTGAGAAGGAGTAGAAGAAGTGGCAGTGAGGATTCGAGAAATGGCGGGAATGGGAGTTACGAAAGAAGTGGCAGGTGAGAAGAGTTACGAAGAAGTGGCAAAGTTGAGATGAACGAAGATAATGGCAGTTTTATTTACGATAAGTGGCAGTGAGATGAGTACGAAAGACTAGGGCGTAGAAGGAGTTACTAAGAAGTGGCAGTGAGATGGATTACGAAGAAGTGCGGGAATAGTTACGAAGATGCAGTAAGATGGAGTTAACGAAAAAGTGGCAGTGAGATTGGAGTTACAAGAAGTGGCAGTGAGATGGACGAAGATAGTGGCATGAGAAGATTACGAAGATTAATGCAGATTGAGATGGAGTTCACGAGAAGTGGCAGGTATGATGAGTACGAAGACATGGCGGGTGAGATGGAATTACGAAGAAGGGCGGGTGAGATGGAGTTACGAAAAAGTGCAGTAGAGGAGTTACGAAGAAGTGCAGGTGAATGGATTACGAAGAAGTGGCGGTGAGATGAGTACGAAAAGTGGAAGTGAATGGAGTTACAAGAAATTGGCGGGAGATGAGTTACGAAGAAGTGCAGGTGAGATGGAGTTACGAGAAAGTGCAGGTGAGATGATTACGAAGAATGGCGGTGAGATGGAGTTCGAAAATGGCGGTGAGATGAGTTACGAAAAGTGGCAGGAGATGGATTACGAAAAAGCGGTGAAGTGAGTACGAAGAATGTGGCAGGTGAAAGGATTCGAAGAAGTCAGTGATGAGTTACGAAGTAGAAAGTTCGTGTGAATGAGTTGAAGATGGCGGTAGATTGAGTTACGAAGAACTGGCAGGTGAATGAGTTACGAAGAAGTGGCGGGTGAGAAGATTACGAAGAAGTGGCAGGTAGATGGAGATTACGAAGAATCTGCAGAGAGATTACAAAGAAGTGCAGGTGAGATGCAGTTAAAAATAATAAATAAAAGCCAAGTGAGATGAGTACGAAGAAATGAAGTGAGATGGATACGAAGAAAGCAGTTGAATGGAGTTACGAGAAGTGCGGTGAGATGGAGTTACGAAAAATGCGGAGAATGGATACGAAGAAGTGCTAGCTGAGAAGAGTTAGAAGAATGGCATGGTGAGATGATACGAAGAAGTGGGGTAATGAGTTACGAAGATGGCGGTGAAATAGTACGAAGAAGGGCAAGCGTAGATGAAGTTACGAAAAAGGCAGTGAAGGAGTTACGAAAGAATGCGGTGAGATAAGTACGAAGAAAGTGGCAGTGAATGAGTACAAGTGGAAGGTGAATGGAGTACTAAGAAGTGCGGGTGAGAGAGTTACGAAGAAGTGCAGTGAGATGAGTTACGAGAGATGATGGCAGTGAAGATGGAGTACGAAAAGTGCGGAGATGGAGTTACGAAGAAGTGCTGGAGAATAGATTACGAAGTGGCAGTAGATGATTACGAAGAAGTGGCAGTTGAGAAGGAGTTACGAAAGGCATGAGATGAGTTACGATAATATGCGGGTGAGTGAGTTACCGAAGAAGCGGTAGAAGGGTACGAAGAGTGGAGTGAATGAGTTACGAAGATAGTGGCAGTGAGATGTAGTACGAAGTGGCGGTAGATGAGGTACGAAGAAGTGGAAGTAGATGATACAAAGAATTGAATGTGAGATTGAGTACGAAGAAGTGGCCAGGTTGAGGATGGCATTACGAATAATGGAAGTGAGATGAGAAGTTACGAAGGAAGTGAAGTGAGATAGTACGAAGAAGTGGAAGGTGAGATTGAGTTACGAAGAAGTGGAATGAGATGAGTACGAAGAAGTGGAAAGGTGAGATGATTACGAAGAAGAATGGGAAGTGAGATGGAGTTACCAAGAAGTGGGAAGTGAGATGGAGTTACGAAAGAAGTCAAGTAGATGGAGTTACGAAGAAGTGAGGTGAGATGATTACGGAAAGTGGCAGGTGAAGATGGAGTACGAAAAGGCAGGAGATGGAGTACGAAAGAATGGCAGTTGATAGAGTACGTAAGAGAGTCGGGTAGATGGAGTTACAAGAAGGTGAAGTGAGATGGAGTTACGAAGAAGGGAAGTTGAGAGGGAGTATACGAAAAGTGGCAGTGATGATGCAGTGACAAAGAAGGCGGGTGAGATGAGTACGAAAGAATGGCGGGTGAATGGAGTTACAAGAAGTGCAGGTGAGATGAGTTACGAAGAATGCAGGTGAGATGGAATTACGAAGAATGGAAGGTGAGATGGAGTACGAAGAAGTGCGGGTGAGATGAGTTACGAAAAAGTGGCGAGTGGATGGGTTACGAAGAAGTGCGGTGAGATGGAGTACGAAAAAGTTCAGGTGAGATGGATTACGAAAAGTGCGGGTGAGATGGAGTTACGAAGAAGTGGCGGGTGAGATGAGTTACGAAAAGTGGCGTGAGATGGATTACGAAGAAGTGGCAGTGAGATGGAGTGTTACGAAGAAGTGGCTGTAGATGGAGTTACAAGAATGGCAGGGAATGGATTACGAGAAGTGGAAGTAATGAGTACGAAGAAGTGGAAGTTGAGATGATTACGAAAATTGTAAGGTGAGATTGAGTACGAAAATGGAGTGAGAGAGTTACAAAAGTTGTGCGATGGATGGAGTTACGAAGAAGTGCGCAGGTGGAGGTGGAGATGGAGTTACGAAATGCGGGTGAGAACGAAAAGTGGTGAGAAGGAGTTACAAGAATGGCAGGTGAGATGGAGTTACGAAGAAGTGGCAGGCGGAAGAAGTGCGTGAGAAGGAGTTACGAAGAAGTGGCAGGAGATGGAGTACGAAGAAGTGGAAAGTGAGATGGAGTTTACGAAGAAGTGGCGTTGGAGATGGAATTACGAAAAGCTGGAAAGTTGAGATGGAGTACGAATATGGAAGGTGATGGATACGAAGAGAAGTGCAGTGATATGAGTTTCGAAAATTTGGCGGTGTGAGATGGGGAAGTTTACTGAATAAAGTGCGAGTTGTTGATGAGTAACGATAGAAGTGGCAGTGAGATGGAGTGACAAAAATGCAGGTGAGATTGGATTACGAAGAAGTGGGCGCTGGCTGGAGGATGGAGTACTGAAGAGAGTTGGCAGTGAGATGTATATCGAAGATAGTTCATGTGAGATGGATGGTGTACGATAGAATGTCAGGTATATGAGTTACGTAAGTATGTAGTGCGGGTGTAATTGAATTACAATAAGGCAGTTGATGATGTTAGTTTTACCGAAATGAGTTGGCAGTTGTGAGTTTATTAGTTACGAAGAATGCGGTGAGATGGAGTTGCGAAGAATGCAGGTGAGATGGAGTTACGAAGAAGGGCGTGAGATGGATACGAAGAGAAAGTGGCGGTGAGATGATTACGAAGATATGCAGTGAATGGTATTACAAGAAAGGGCAGGTGAGAGGAGTTGACGAAGAAGTGCGGGGGTGAATGGAGTACGAAAAAGTCGGCGAGCTGGATGAGTACGAAGAGTGCAGGTGAGGATGGATTTACGAAGAATGCAGTGGATTGGAGTTACGAAAGTGGCAGTGGATGGAGTTACGAAGAAGGGCAGGTTGAGATGAGTTATCGAATGGCAGGTGAGATGGAGTGAGTTACGAAAGTGGCGAGTGATGGAGTTACGAAAGACGAGTGCAGGTGAATGAGTACAAGAATGCGCGGTGAGATGGAGTTACGAAGAAGTGCAGTAGATGATTACGAAGAAGTGCAGTGAAGATACAAAAGGCGGGTTGAGATGGAGTACGAAGAAGTGCAGTGAGAAGGAGTTACGAAGGAAGTGCGGTGAGATGAGTTAGAAGAAGTGCAGTGAGATGGATTACGAAGAAGTGCATGAGATGAGTTAGAGAAGTGGCGGTGAGATGCGATTACGAGGTAAGAAGTGAATGAGTTACGAAGAAGTGAAGTGAGATGGATGACGAAAAGGGCAGTGAATTGGAGTTACGAGGAAGAGGAAGGTGAGATGGGAGTACGAAGAAGGGAAGGTGAGAGGATTTACGAGGAGAAGTTGAATGGAGTTACGAAGAAGTGGCGAGTTACGAAAGAATGCACGTGAGGATGGAGTTACGAAGAAGTGGCAGTGAGATGGAGTTACGAAAGTGCATGGAGATGGAGTTACAAGAAAGTGGCAGCGTGAGATGGCAGTTATACGAAGCAAGGGCGGCGTGAGATGGAGTACGAGGAAGGAGTGAAAGGATACCGAAAGAAGTGAATTATGAGACTACGAAGAAAGGGCGGGATGAGATGGATTGACGAGAAGTGCTGGCGGGGAGATGATTACGAGAAGTGCAGGTGAGATGGATTACGAATAAGTCAATGTGAGATGAGTACGAAGAAGTGCAGGGTGAGATGGAGTTACGAAGAAGTGCGGTGAGATGGAGTTACGAGGAGAATGAGAAAGATTCACGAAGGAGTGGAAGGTGAGAAGGAGTAGAAGAATGCGGTGAGATGATTTACGAAGAAGTCGGTAGACTGGAGTTACGGAAGAAGGGCATGAGATTGGATTACGAAGAATGGAGTGAATGGATTACGAAAAGTGCAATTAGATGATTACGAGAAGTGGCAGGTGAGATGGAGTTACGAAGAATTGGCAGGTGAGATGAGTTACGAAAGAGTGCAGGTGAGAGAGTTCGAAAGAATTGGCAGTGAGATTGAGTTACGAAAAGTGGCGGTGAGATGGAGTTACGAATGCAGAATGGCGGGCTGAGATGGAGTTGACTAAGAATGCAGGGTGAGATGAGTTACGAGAATTGGCGGGTGAATGAGTACGAAAAGTGGGGGTCTTGAAGATGGAGTTACGAAAAGTGGCATGTGAGATGGAGTACGAAGAAGAGCAGGTGAGAAGGGAAGTACGAAAAGTTGCGGTAATGGAGTACGAAGAAGCTGCGGGTAATGGATGTTAAAAAAGGAAAGAATAAATGCCAAGTGAGATGAGTTACGAAAAAAAGGGCGGGTGAGATGAGGGTGAGATGGAGTTACGAAGAAGTGGCCGGTGAGATGGAGTTACGAAGAAGTGGCAGGTGAGATGGAGTACGAAGAAGTGCGTGATAGAGTACGAAGAAGTTGGCAGGTGAGATGATTACGAAGAAGGCAGGTGAGATGAGAGTTACGAAAAGTAGCAAAAAGGTGAGAAGGGAGTACAAGAAGTCGGTGAAAGATGAGTTCGAAGAAGTGCATGTGAGATGGATTAACCGAAGAAAAGTGCAGGTGAGATAGTTACGAAGAAGTGCACGTGAGAAGAAGTTACGAAAAATGGCGTGAGAGGAGTACGAAGAAAGTGGCGGCGGAAGATGGCAGTTTAAAAAAAAAGAAATAAAATGCCAAGTGAGGATGCGAGAGTAACGAACAAGTGGCAGGTAAGATGGAGTTAAAAATAAAGAAAAGAAAAAAAAGAGATGAGATGAAAGAGTGGCGGTGAGATGGAGTAAAAAAAAAAGAAAGAAAGAAAAAAAAAAGTAAGATGGAACATGAAAGTGGCAGAAGATGGAGTAAAAAAAAAAAAAAAAAAAAAAAAGATAAAAATAAATGATGGACGTAACGAAAATAGTAGCGAGTGAATGGAGTAAAAAAAAAAAAAAAATAAAAAAAATGCTGATGATGTGATACACGAAAAAAAGTTGGCCGGCTCTCGATAGCTCTTGTTGTCCAAAATCATGAGCAAAGTTAAGGTCTTCACAAGATTATACTATTATAAATCCTTTTCATATACATGCTATACTCTAATATAAATAGTATATATAACAATCATAGTATAATTCACATAATTATCATAACCCCGATCACAAGATAGCTTTATATTCTATATATAATATACTACTATATCTTAATTCCATACTCTTCTTACAGTACAACAACACACACACAACACACACACACACACCACACTCACAACACACATCATCAACAATATATAACTTATATACGTTTATATATACATATATATATACCTCCTATATATATACTATGAATCATATAATAAGTATCTACCTCTATCCTATATACCTACTCACTCCTATATATATTATACTCACATATATATACTTACATATATATATATAAACTGATAATATAAATATACTACGATCTCCTATATTAACAATATGTATACTCTCAGTACTTACTTATATATTATATACCTTATATTAAATACCTATATTACTATATATATATTGTTAGTATATATACATATACATAATCAATACAATATATATATATATAATATAACTTAACTCTATATGCATATTATATATAGGTACTAATATCTATATATGACATATATGTATATAGCATAATTTATTATCACCCCTAGTTCAAGCTCTATATATATATTCTCAACACCTATTCACTATATACTCATATACTATATTATTTATAATATATATTACATTATATATTATACATTATATTTATATGTATATAATTAATACCAATTATCGCCTATACTATATTATTATAGTCTTAAAATATGGTATATATACTATATAACATTAGATAATTACATATATATAGTATTAATATACGTACGATATAATAATACTATTATTAGTATTACTTATATATTATACATATATATAATATTTATTATTATATCATATATTTATATAAATACATTACCTCACGATACAATATATAACTCTTCTCTAGACCCCTCAACGCTAACAAATACATGCACTACATATAATATAACTATATATACTTATAATATCTATATATATAATAAACATAATATATGATCATACTATATCATATCACTATAGTATTATATCACATACCACTTACATCCACACTCAATTATGTGTGATGTGTGTGGTGTATTCCTGTATATGTATGATATAGTTTATACTTATATTAGTATTATACTGTATATATACCTTAATATATCATACCACCTATTATATTATAACCTATATATGTATGTTATTATATATATATATCTCTGTTATACTAGCTATGATATCATCTAACCTATATCACTGTATACCATATTATATAACATATTACAACTATGTATAAGTACATATACATTGACATATATAACTATAATATATATTATGTTTTTATATACTAATTACCTTTATACCACCTTATAGCTATATATGTATAGATAATGGGCGAATACTATGTTAAAGCTGTATATTCGTGGCGTCGATACTATTGGACGCCGACTATAGTTATGGTTGTGGTGTGTCTGTGTGTGACCTTGTGTGTGTTAATTTCTCTCACTCCACTTTGCTCTCTCACGTCTGTTCTTTCCTTTCTTTCGTTCTCACTTCACATCTCTATATTAATCTATATCTACTATCTATAGTCTACTGTTATACATCTCTATCTCTATCTCTATCTCTATCTCTTATCGTTCTAATCTCTAATCTCTACTCTCTACCTCTCTCGTCTTCTCTCTTATCTCTCTCTCTTTCATAATCTATTCTCTCTTCTCGGTCTCTCCTCTCATCTCTCTTCTCTCTCTCCTCTCTCTCTCTCTTCTTTCACTCTCTCTCTCTCTCTCTCTCTCTCTCTCTATATACTACCTATATATATATATATCTATATATTTATGTATATATATGTATATATGTATATATACACACGCACATACACACACATATAAATGCACACACACACACACACATAAATGTTTCTATATTAGGTATATATATGTATTATATGTATATTTGTACCTATATCACATACATACATACTACTACATACATAGATACATCACACTAATATATATTATATATACGTCTAATATGTATATATATATATATATATAATATTATATACTATATATATATATACCACTAATATTATATATATATATATATATATATATATATTGTGTATGTGTGTGTGTGTGTGTGTGTGTGTGTGTGTGTGTGTGTGTGTGTGTGTGTGTGTGTGGTGTGTGTGTGTGTGTGTGTCGTATTAAACAGATAGATATAGAAATCGACAGGTTCTCACCCCATTGTCAAAGGGTTCTATTCCCATTTAATGAGCGTAAGTCCCCGCTCTTAAGTGGTCATGGAACCGTGCAGTCTGTTTCAAATCTTTAATGTGGATGTACTTGCAACTTTTAAGTAGATTGCTAGCTAGGTGTGTCCGTGCAGTGGAACCGGGTTGTGTTTTTAGTTATTCATTCATTTTAAAGCTCAAATTAATCCTATAGAGTTTCTTAATCTTCTTTTTGAAGTGGAGAATGTGTTGGTAAATTAATTAATTATTTTTTCTATACACTGAAAATATTTATTTTATCAAATATATGCAATAGATATATCAAACTTTATTGACAGGATGGACGGCAATGCACTTGGCATCTGCTAGTAATAAGACATCTGTGCTGAAGACACTTCATGGGAAAGGAGCCCACTTAGATGATGCAAATAGTGATGGTGACACGCCATTGCACATCGCAGCTTCAAGAGGCTATCTTTACACTCTCTTCACGTTGGTGAAACTGGGAGCATCTGCCAACGAGAAGAATAAAGCTGGGAAGATGGCGAGGGACCTTTTGAACACGACCGAAAACGTCTTTGACCTGGTAATGAACTTAAAGATGTTTGACCTGGTAGTGAACTTCCAGACCTGGTTGAACTGATTTTGACCTGGTAATGAACTTCCAGATGTTTGACTTGGTATGAACTGTCAGATGTTGATAAATAATTCGTAATTACTTGACTGGATTTGACTCCTTTTCTTCCGAAGATGTTCTAGTCGTATTCTTTTAAGAGAAATCAAGTTTGCAGGTTGAAGGCAACCTACGTGGCGCGGAAACGTATTGTTTTCTGGCCTAGTTTTTGTTATGGAATAATTCCAAGCAAATTTGCGTATATTGCGGTCCATTCTTTTTTCTTATAATTTGCCACTCCTCTCTCTCCATCTCTCTCTCTCTCTCTCTCTCTCTCTCTCATCTTCTCTCTTTCCTCTTCTCTCTCTCTCCTCTCATTCTCTCTCTCTCTCTCTTCATTCTCTCTCTCTCTCTCTCTCTCTCTCTCTCTCCTCTCTCTTCTCTCTCTCTCTCTCTCTCTCTCTCTCTCTCTCTCTCTCTCTCTCTCTCTCTCTCTCTCTCTCTCTCTCTCTCTCTCTCGTATGTATCTGAAAATGTTTTGCTATTTTGATAAACGATGTTGAGGAAACGCCTCCATGTGACATTATCTTTGTTATTATTATCATTCTTTTGTTGCTGTTGTTTTATTGTTGATTGTTTATCATTACTTTTGCTATCATTAATATCATTACTTTAAACTGCTTTTCAGATGAAGCAAGTGGTCAAAGACGAGGAAAAAACATTGAAGGAGTTACAGGTTAGTTAACACAAGAAAAGAAATGCACTTGAGAGTCAGAAAACAGAATAATCAAATATAACAAAATCAGGTATGAAATAATGTGAATAAAAACATCTTTTTGATATGTTTTACCGTAGTACGACCACCGGATTTTTATACAGAGGAATCCTAAAAAATCTTAATCAACTAAAATTAATCTGGGATGAAATGTGTAGTAGTGTTTACTTTATTTATTGCACAAATAAATAATCCGTTAAGAATGCAGTGGTAGTGATTATACCTAACTGAATATATTGATACAATATATTGATTTTCATTTGATATTTTCTTAACTACATCTTCGTAAGTAATTTGAAAATCAAGCGCAGGTTTACCCTACATTTACCTTTGTAATAAAGTTAATATAAAGTGCTATGGGTACAACGTATTTCATAATCGAATTAAAGATAAAATTGGGAAGTAGGAGAGACGCAAAGAAACCAGATAATGATACTTAAAACATATGCATCTCCTTGTCTGCTGAGGGACGGGGGGGGGGGGGTAATTAGGTTAAATTGAGGTTGAACTTTGGCAATAACGGCTAATTTGGAGCCGATGATTAGTCGAACAAGGCGAAATAAAACTATCTACATATATAGAATGTGTAATAAATGTAAAATATATAGTGTATCATATATTTTTTTTTTTTTTTTTTTTTTTTTTTTTTTTTTTTACCAAAGCCAGTGTAGAATAAAAAAATTTTTGTACTTTTTATTTGTTTCCTGAAAAAGATTTAGGAACACTCAGCTCACTTAGATCTTCCGTTNATATTATATAGTATAGCATTGAAAGAGACAAAGAGGGGTGAGAGTAGAGAGAGTTTAGTAAATGGGCTAAGGTAGGGATTAACAAGGGTATTTAGATCAAAGCTGTCAAAGGTAGAAATGTGGGATTCTGCATAGTTGTTCATAGGGTAAGGTAAGGATTAGCATGAAAAAGGGTTTTTTACTAGTGATTGGATCACAGTTTCAGGAAAAGATCAGGAGGGAGAAAATGTAGGGAAGGAGATTGTTATGACAAAGAGTCCCTTGTGTATCCAAGGGAAAGGGGATGGTAAAATAGGAAAATGGGTATGGTCGGGGGGATGATGCAGATGAAAAAGGGGGGAAATGGGATGAGTTGGGAGGTACTGGGAGGAACGAGTGTTGGGGGTACATGAGTAGAAGGATGGATGTCGGAAGTTTGAGTGTAGAGAGAATGGGAGCAGAGATACTGGAGGATGGATGAGGTGTAGGTATGTGATCTTGAGTCGTGATTAGATTGATTTGAATGTCTTTGAGAATTTCTGAAGAGGAGTTGGTTGGGGAGATCTGAAAGAAAGGTTTTCTTATGAGGAGGAAGACATTCGAGAGGCAGAGGTTGATGTAGAGGAAGATGGTGTAGAATGTTTTAGTTTGTCTTGGGCGATGAGTTGAGCAAGGTGGAAGAGGTGTAGGAATGGGGAAGTAGAGATTGTAGTGCCTGGAATGGTGATGATGATTGGGATGTCTGGATTTAGAATCTGACTGGGAGAGGGAGGGGGTTGAAGTGGTATAAGGAAGAGGTACTGGGTGAGATTGAGAAACATCTTGGAATGGAGGAGGTGCAGAGTGAAGGAGGGTACTTGTGTAGGGAGTAGGAAAAACTTTATCTGTGTACTTCTCTGGCCTCATGAAAAGTTAGGCCAAGTTTGAATCTGAAAATTGCCACCTCAGACTCAAACCTGTAGGTATGGGAGCCCCTATAAAATGCATTATGGGAGCCAAAACAATTGGGGCTGGCAGGGTGGCCTAGATGCCAATAATTCTGACATTGATGGGGGGGGTGAGGTTTATATGGTTGGACAAGGAGGGACTTTCCATGAAGGGGGAGGTTATGTTTATGGAAAGTAATCTTGGCAGTATTGGTGGAAAATTACTGTGGCCTCTAGGGGGAATGGTGTAGCATTGTAATGATACTGCACCTCAAATATGATGCAGTAGAGTAGGTCTTCTCCACAATCTGACCAATCATTGTCATAGACAGGGCAGTTATTTGGTGAGACAGTTCCAGTACAAGTATCAAGGGAGGGATGAGGCTGGGCAGCAATGTAACTGTCACAAGGTGGGAATGGCTGTAGAAGGAAACTTGACCTACTTGTTACTGGAGGCATTACTGGAAGATGAATGTTGTCAGAGTAATTGGCTGTAGAGGGGTCATGAAAAATCAAACCTATTTGGCTGGGCTTAACAGAGTATTCAGTAGGTTTGTAGAATGACAAGGATATGTGGAAGAGGGAGTAGTGCTGAGAGAGGTAGTACTGTGAAGAGGCTGACTAAAAGGCTGCACAGTAGTAAAAAGGGAGGGGGTACAGGATGAAGAAAGCTGTGGGGGTGGAAGAAATGAAGTAGATTTATAGATTAAGATTGGACTGAGGTGATAGTAGGTATTGAAGAGGAGATAGTAAAAGCCCTTAGCCCTCAGGGTCCCCTTGAGGGGTAAGGGCTAGACAATTAAACAGGGGAGCAATGTGCCCATGGTTCTCCCAGGCTGTTCATAACTGGCACAAAATCAGCCTTTCATCTTTTCAACATGGCCCACAAACCTTAGGGAGTGGATAGTAGAAAGGGTTGGAGAAGAGAAAGAAACAGAGATAGGAAATAGAAAAGAACATGCAATATATGTTGAGTTGAGGGCTGAGGCTCAAGGCTGGGGTGCTCCCCAGCATTGGGTCCCAGTCTCTCTTAAGCCCCCCAAAAGAACAATAAGCATGGATTTGAGGGGCTCATTTGATTATATACTGGCAAGCCTAAAAACATGACAATTTCTTCCATTTTGAAAGGCTAAGGAAATTCACCAAAAAATGCAACACAGAACATTTCATATATTTATTATAACATTTTATTGCACAATTCCTTTTCTTTAATTGAGAACATTACTGATATCCCAAAATTGTATCAGACACACTGGTATAGACACAAATTAAATAATTACACTTCAAAAATGTTCAACATCATGACCATAAGCTCATTCTTGACTTCTTTTTACTTTTGAGGCACTGTGAATAAATAGTGACAAACCAAAAAAATGCTTGAGTATCTTAGTCACTTAACAGCTGCTACAAATAAAGAAAACTTTACATAGTTCTCCCATCACAATATGTAAATGAAATATGCAACCTATCTTTAACATCACACCAACAGTCGTTTAAAAATATCACCTGAGAACAGCAAGCTACAACACAAGATCAATAGAAAGTGTATCCCTTTTCAAAGTACTCCTTTAAAACACGCCCCTGGTTATCAAGAGAGAAAGAGGCAAAGTGCAAAGGAGGAGCTGCTTTACATAAATAAATAATAGTCTTTTAATAGTATATGAGAATATTTTTAACTGCTATACAATCATTTCTATCTTCAAAGAAGGAACATTATCATTTGTGTACACACTTGTTTGTAATCATCTTTACATGTATATGTTTGAGAGACTTGAGAAGTTAAAGAAATAATATATAATAAATATATAATTAAAACTTCTAACATAAGGAACAAGGCTGAGCTGACATATCTAGTATCAAGTTAGCCAAGATTACTGCTAATCCCCCAGCTTGAACTTGCTCCTTCAAAGACTGAATTATCCAAGAAAATGTCAGACTTGCTGTGTTTATTTGCCATCCAGTTTATACTACTCACAGAGTTTATGTACAAACCTTCATATATTAAACCTGAAAAGCCTGACACATCCCTTCAACTCTAGGTCTATTCTTTGCAGTTACAAACTCAAGCTTAGGAAAGCATATGACAACTACTCAACAGATATTAAGCACATAGCTACCATAACATACATCTACATGACTCTTAACTGTCAGGAACTTTGTTATCTCCAATATTAATCTTCTCTAAAGCAGCCAAAAGCTCAGTGCTGTTGTGATGATCCCCAAACTCCATTTCTCGATGTTCATATAATATACCCTGATTACCTGGACCAATCAAAAACACACCTGAAAAGGAAAAAAAAAAGCCTTTTTATTTACTTCTAATCAAGCCTGCTCATACTGGTCCATTTCTGAAATTGTCAGCAAGATACATTGAAAATGTTTATAGAATATCTAAACTTGGAAAATCTTTGAAAAGGAATGCTTATAAATCTGTATTTCAAGAATCAATTGCACTCTGCTTTAAAACTAAGAAAAAAAATCTTAATGATACAAGGGACCTAATTCTTAACAATTGAGCAAGACTATTTTTGTCACTATTTGAATATAGATTTGTTGTGTTTCTTTGGACAAAAAAATATTATACCCTTTGGTTAATAATCAAAGGTTATAAACAAACATGTTGCCCTACAAAAACATATCAAGGAATGAAATATGAAGACATGCCACTGTCTAAACCACAAAAAAAACTTACTGCCCAGTAAAGTTCCATCTCCTTTGAGGTTACCTTCAACCCCCTTCTTGTTAGCCCTCATTATGTTGTTCCACACACTCCATCGCAACATTCCTGTCAACAACATTCTTCTCTCTTCTGGGCCATAAAAACGCTTTTCTTGATCAAGGAAAAGCTCTCCATCTAAGAACTTGGTAAACTCCTTTGCTCCAAGTTCTTCATGGAGGAGACCATACAAAGCCACATTCTTTGCCTCAAACTGGGATTTGAGGCTAGAGAGGGCTAGGGCCTCCTGTAAAGGTAAACAACAAAGAAAATATAAAAAATGAAGCTCATTTTCAATCTCTTAATAAATTTGGTGCTGGTAACAGCAATAGCTATATCAATAATGATTATGATGAAACTAAACTAATACCATTAATAAAATAAACAGTACTAACAACTGTAAAAATAATAATAAAAACAATAATAACAACAGTAACAATAATAAAAACAACAATAATATTAACAATAATTATATATTTAACAATAAAAATAATGACTAGTCTAAGAATAATCATAATAAAAACCTGATTCAATATAAACTTAATTCCAACATGATCAACACATCTTATATATGTATATAATTACCTGTATCAATTTTGGATATTCAAGCTTCAAGTGAAAAAAAAATAATAATCAAAATATGTAAAAATGGAGTCAAATTAAGCGTCAATCATTTTCGGTAATAAGCCATATCTTATCGGCAATAACACAGTTCTGACCTACAGTAAAACATACATACATACATGTATGTATAATCTATTACTACAGCTATGTAAATAAGTTCCCATTTTATTAGTACCTCATATTATTCATCAACCTACCTCCCTACACAAAGATCATCCAGGTCTCCTCACAGCCATAATCACAGCTCCGTTCTTATTCCACAAATCTGAGGCTATCAAGGATGCCCCTGATCCATGGAGCTGCTGTAATGGAGCCTTTGACAGCCATTCTTTGGGAGGAAGGGAAATTACAAAGTTAGTGGGAGGAGATTTGTAATGTCACTTCAAAACAAAAAGACAACACGCAATATCTCTTTACATAATTACAAAAATATTTGCATAATCATGTATTATGAAAGGAAAATTCCAGCAAAAAGTTATCTCACAAGTTCTGGCTCACTTACATAAAAAAAGAAATAGAAATTGTCTTACCCAGTGTAGCTTTCTGAGGTGTCCCCTTCCAAGCCAGAGGAACATTACAGTAGGCAACAAAGCCTGACAAAGCCCCTACTGCTCCTGCTACCAGCCAAGGCCAGTTATGCATAATAGTAGGGAGACTCATGACAGCAGTCTATCACAGGTAGCTGTAAGAGGAAAATGGGATTAGTATTTGTAAATGCAATTCGTGAAAGGACCTGAACTTAAAACTGTTGGCTTGCTATGGGTGAAATGTAGTAATGGTTTCATATGAATTTAATTATTTTTGCATTTTTATACATTGTTGTAAATAAAACATACAAATCAAATAAATAAAGTATGCAGTTCAAAATCTTTCTCTCTCTCTCTCTCTCTCTCTCTCTTTTGAATTCTCTCTCGCATTGTCTCTCTCGCGAATACTCTCTCTCTCTCTCTCTCTCTCTCACTCACTCTCTCACACACACACACACACACACACTCTCTCCCTCTCTCTCTCTCTCCCCCTCTCTCTCTCTCTCTCTCTCCCTCTCTCTCTCTCTCCCCCTCTCTCTCTCTCTCTCTCTCTCACTCACTCACTCACTCACTCACTCTCGTATAACTTCGTATAATGTATGCTATACGAAGTTATTACGGACTCAAGCGCTGTCATTTTCGGTAGAAACAGTGGTTAGAATAAGGAGAGTAGATTGGAAATAATGTTCTGTTTGTGTATTAAATACAATATTTTTTATTATATGGCATATCACTAATACTTATATACATAAATTCATGTACATGATGTTTATATACCTAAACATACAAATGTCTGCACACACACACACACACACACACTCTCTCCCTCTCTCTCTCTCTCCCCCTCTCTCTCTCTCTCTCTCTCCCTCTCTCTCTCTCTCTCTCTCTCTGTGTGTGTGTGTGTGTGTGTGTGTGTGTGCAGACATTTGTATGTTTAGGTATATATACATCATGTACATGAATGTATGTATATAAGTATTAGTGATATGCCATATAATAAAAAATATTGTATTTAATACACAAACAGAACATTATTTCCAATCTACTCTCCTTATTCTAACCACTGTTTCTACCGCAAATGACAGCGCTTGGGTCCACAAGATTCACAAAAGCGAGCGCTCACCCGCGGACGGCCCTCCAGCAGGTGAACACGCACCCTAGTAGAATACTATGAACCTCGGCGGTATAAATGGTAAACATTTGGCAAAACTAAATCATTTTCCATATACATGCGAATGCCAATGGTTGACATTCGAAATGCATTCATTCTTATGAAAAGCGAAAAGAAATAACGGCACTGCTTATATCTGTCTCCCCAAAGTCTATATTGACCTCGCTGTTCACACAGTTAGTATTTCGCTTTCTCTAAGATAATATACGTCACTAAAATTTCAAACGCTATCAGAATAAAATCTGACGAGACGATAATGCACTCACTATCACAGCTTGGGACTTGTTTGCTCCGTGCCAGCGCCAGCAGACACTGTGGCCTGTGACCCGTGACCGGTATTAATATCCCCCGGTGGAGGATGCGCCAAGGGGATTCCAACGTTACACGGAGGGGAGCGAGCTCTCCCACTGACTCACCTGCCCGAGCTCTTCCAGCAACTGCGCGAGGAAGTGAGGCGCACACGCTCGGCCTCACGTCTCGCTTCCCTGCTGCGCTGCGCTCCGCTCTGTAACACAAGTTGCCAGTTACTGTCACACTAATTGAACGGCATAATCGCGCCAAGGCCCCACTCGACACAGCAGCGTGAAGTTGCCGAGGACCCTGCCGAACCTAAACTTATCTACAGAACACGTATGGAGGCGGTTCATATCTACTCCCATAGAGAATTGTGCTCGGCCCTAGACGATGACAAGCAAGTTCCGCGCGGTGGAAATGACAGGCGGAAAAGGCAAAGTACACAACGTCGGTCCCTTGAAACACTTCCTGGTATCTCGACGCAAGACGGTCTGTCTGTCTACCACGATACAATCCTGAATTTCTTCAAATATTTCAAACCTTCGCGATACACCTCTGACACTCGGGCCAACCCCAGCCGCGAGTGTTTTTGTTCTTGGGTTACAAAGAGGCGACACCCACTCCGCCCAGCCTCCGCCTCAACGCCCACAAGAAAGGTCAACGCATCAAACTATCGAAGCTTCAGGAACGGTTGCGCCACCCAAGGAGCCGAGGTCTACTTGCCCGAGGAAATAGTTCAGTTGCGAAAGGGGAAACACATTTCTCAAATTTCTATGGACAAGCGTCGAGGAAACCATTTTAAAGATATGTGCTTCTTACACAAATATAGTAAGCTTGGCAACGGAAGTCTTTCTTAATTAAGGTAAGGCGGCCTAACTCGACTCGCCTTCACCTGACCTTTGTTTCACCTACATCACGATAAAGATAAGTTATCTCAGAATCTACAACACAGCGAATCTTCAATGCCACAACAGATAAAAGCGCAAATATATAAAAGGTGCCACATACATTTCAGTGGACAAGTGTGTGTGTGTGTGTGTGTGTGTGTGTGTGTTGTGTGTGTGTGTGTGTGTGTGTGTCTGTGTGTGCGTGTGTGTGTCTGTGAGTGCGTGTGTGTGTAGGTGTGCGTGTGTGTGCAGGTGTGCGTGTTGTGGCAGGTGTGCGTGTGTGTGTAGTGTGCGTGTGTGTGTGTAGGTGTGCGTGTGTGGTGTAGGTGCGTGTGTGTGTAGGTGTGCGTACGTGCGTGCGTGCGCGCGCGCGTGTGTGCGGTGTATGTGCGTGTGTGTGTATGTGTGTCGTGTGTGTTGTGCGTGTAGGTGTGCGTATGTGTGTGTAGGTGTGCGTATGTGTGTGTGTAGGTGTGCGTATGTGTGTGTAGGTGTGCGTGTGTGTGTGTAGGTGTGCGTATGTGTGTGTGTGTAGTGTGCGTATTGTGTTGTGTAGTGTGCGTATGTGTGTGTGTGTAGGTGTGCGTATGTGTGTGTGTGTAGGTGTGCGTATGTGTGTGTGTATGTGTGTATGTGTGTGTATAAGTGTGCGTATGTGTGTGTGTAGGTGTGCGTATGTGTGTGTGTAGGTTTGCGTGTGTGCGCGTGTGTAGGTTTGCGTGTGTGTGTGTGTGTGTAGGTTTGCGTGTGTGTGTGTGTAGGTGTGCGTGTGTGTGTATTGGGTTTGTGTGTGTATGTGTGCGTGTGTGTGCGAGTGTGTGCGTGTGTGTATTGTGCGGTGTGTGTAGGTGTGCGTGTGTGTATGTGTGTGTGTTTGTGTGTATGTGTGCATGAGTGTGTTATGTGTGCGTGTTTGTGTGTATGTGTGCGTGTTTGTGTGTATGTGTGCGTGTTTGTGTGTGTGCGTGTTTGTCTGTATGTGTATGTGTGCGTGTGTGTATGTGTACGCATGTGTGTGTATGTGTGTGTGTATGTGTGTGTATGTGTGTGCGTGTGTTGTGTATGTGTGCGTTGTGTGTGTGTAGTGCGTGTGTGTGTATGTGTGCGTGTGTGTGTGCATGTGTGCGTGTGTGTGCATGTGTGCGTGTGTGTGTGCAATGTGTGCGTGTGTGTGTGTGCATGTGTCGTGTGTGTGTGCATGTGTGTGTATGTGTGCGTGTGCGTGTGCGTGTGTGTATGTGTGCGTGTGTGTGTGTGTGTATGTGTGCGTGTGTGTGTGTATGTGTGCGTGTGTGTGTGTATGTGTGCGTGTGTTGTATGTGTGCGTGTGTATGTGTGCGTGTGTGTGTTATGTTTGCGTGTCTGTATGTGTGCGTGTGTGTGTATGTGTGCGTGTGTGTGTATGTTTGCGTGTGTGTGTATGTGTGCGTGTGTGTGTATGTATCGTGTGTGTGTGTATGTGTGTGTGTATTGTGCGTGTGCATGTGCGTGTGCTCTGTGTGTGTGCGCGCGATTATTTGTGGAATGTTGTTGGTGTGTAACTGAGTTTCTATTTGAGTCTGCGTGTGCGCGTGTGTGTGTGTGATTTGTGTGTGTGATTGTGTGTGATGTGTGTGGTATGTGTGCGTGTGTGTGTGTGCGTGTGTGTGTGTGGTGTTGTGTGTGTGTGTGTGTGTGTGTGTGTGCGCGTGCGCGCGTGTGTATGTGTGCTGTGTGTGTGTATGTGTGCGTGTGTGTATGTGCGCGTGTGAAGTGTATGTGTGCGTGTTGTATGTGTGTGTGTGTGTATGTGTGTTGTGGTGTTATGTTGCGTGTGTATGTGTGCGTGTGTGTATGTGTGCGTGTGTGTATGTGTGAGTGTGTGTAGTGTGAGTGTGTGTATGTGTGCGTGTACGTGTGTGTATGGGTGTGTATGTGTGCGTGTGTGTATGTATGCGTGTGTGGATGTGTGCGTATGTGTGCGTGAGTGTATGTGTAGGTGTGCGTGTGTATGTGTGTAGGTGTACGTGTGTGTATGTGTGTAGGTGTGCGTGTGTGTATGTGTGTAGGTGTGCGTGTGTGTATGTGTGTAGTGTGTGCGTGCGTGTATGTGTGTAGGTGTCGTGTGTGTATGTGTGTATGTGTGTAGGTGTGCGTGTGTGTATGTGTGCAGGTGTGCGTGTGTGTATTGTGTGTGCGTAGGTGTGCGTGTGTGTATGTGTGTAGGTGTGCGTGTGAGTAGGTATGCGTGTGTGTGTATGTGTGTAGGTGTGCGTGTGTGTGTGTGTAGGTGTGCGTGTGTGTATGTGTTGAGTGTGTGTATGTGTGCGTGTGTGTATGTGTGCGTGTGTGTATGTGTGTATGTGTGCGTGTTGTATGTGTGTATGTGTCGTGTGTATATGTGTATGTGTTCGTGGTGTGTATGTGTGTAGGTGTGCGTGTGTGTTAGTGTGTAGGTGTGCGTGTGTGTTGGTGTGCGTGTATGTAGGTGTGCGTGTATGTAGGTGTGCGTGTGTGTATGTGTGCTGTGGTGTAGGTGCGTGTGTGTATGTGTGAGTGTGTGTATGTGTGCGTGTGCGTGTGTGTATGTGTGTGGTGTGTGTATATATGTGCGTGTGTGTATGTGTGCGTGTGTATGTATGCGTGTGTGTATGTGTGTAGGTGTGCGTGTGTGTATGTGTGTAGGTGTGCGTGTGTGTAGGTGTGCGTGTGTGTATGTGTGTAGGTGTGCGTGTGTGTATGTGTGTAGGTGTGCGTGTGTGTGTGTAGGTGTGCGTGTGTGTGTAGGTTTGCGTGTCTGTGTGTAGGTGTGCGTGTGTGTGTGTAGGTGTGCGTGTGTGTGTGTAGGTGTGCGTGGTGTGTGTGTAGGTGTGCGCGTGTGTGCGTGTGTAGGTGTGTGTGTGTGTAGGTGTGTGTGTGTGTGTGTGGTGTAGGTGTGTGTGTGTGTGTGTGTGTGTGTGTGTGTGTGTGTGTGTGTATGTGTGTGTGTGTAGGTGTGCGTGTGTGTGTGTGTGTAGGTGTTGCGTGTGTGTGTAGGTGTGCGGTGTGTGTGTGTGTGTGTGTGTAGGTGTGCATGTGTGTGTGTAGGTGTGCGTGTGTGTGTGTGTGTAGGTGTGCGTGTGTGTGTGTAGGTGTGCGTATGTGTGTGTAGGTGTGCGTGTGTGTGTGTAGGTGTGCGTGTGTGTGTGTAGGTGTGCGAGTGTGTGTGTAGGTGTGCGTGTGTGGTGTGTAGGTGTGCGTGTATGTGTGTAGGTGTGCGTGTGGTGTAGGTGTGCGTGTGTGTGTTGGTGTGCGTGTGTGTGTGAATGTGTGCGTGCTTGTGTGAATGTGTGCGTGCTTGTGTGTGAATGTGTGCGTGCTTGTGTGAATGTGTGCGTGCTTGTGTGTGTATGAGTGCGCGTGTGTGTATGTATGCGCGTGTGTGTGTATGCGCGTGTGTGTGTATGTATGCGCGTGTGTGTGTATGTATGCGCGTGTGTGTGTATGTGTGCGCGTGTGTGTATGTGTGGCGCGTGTGTGTGTATGTGTGGCGCGTGTGTGTGTATGTGTGCGCGTGTGTGTGTATGTGAGCGCATGTGTGTGTATGTGTGCGCGTGTGTGTATGTGTGCGTGTGTATGTGTGCGTGTGTGTGTATGTGTGCGTGTGCGTGTTGGTGTATGTGTGCGTGTGTGTGTATGTGTGCGTGTGTGTGTATGTGTGCGTGTGTGTGTATGTGTGCGGGTGTGTGTATGTGTACGGGTGTGTGTATATATGCGTGTGTGTATGTGTGCGTGTGTGTATGTGTGCGTGTGTGTGTATGTTGCGTGTGTGTGTATGTGTGCGTGTGCGTGTATGTGTGCGTATGTGTGTATGTGTGCGTGTGTGTATGAGTGCATGTGTGTGTGTGAGAGTGCTTGTGTGTGTGTGTGTGAGTGCTTGTGTGTGTGTGTGTGAGTGCTTGTGTGTGTGTGTGTGTGAGAGTGCTTGTGTGTGTTTGTGTGTATGTGTGCGTGTGTATGCGAGTGTGTGTGTGTGTATGTGTGTGTGTGCGTGTGTGTGTGTAGTGTGCGTGTGTGTATGTG
>NW_020869638.1:893198-918198 GCF_003789085.1 Penaeus vannamei | reverse complement strand
TAAAAGGGAGAAAAGGGAAAAAATTACAAGAGGAAGGAGAAATAGATCGAAAACGAGAATGGGGGAAAGTCAACAAGAGAGCTGGAGAGATAAGAGGGAAGAGAATTGGGAAAAAAGGAAAAAAGGCAAGAAGAGAGAGGAGGTGGTGGAAGAAGGAAAATATAAGAAAGTGGAAACAGAAGAAACAAGAAAGAGGGAAGGAGAAAGAGAATGAGAGAGGGAGAAATGGAAAGAAAAACCTTGAGAACGAGAAAGAAACTTTGAAGCGAAAGAGAGAAAAGGAAAAGAGAATGAGAGTGAAGAGGAAACCGAGAAAAAAAGAGAAAGAATAAGAGAAGATGTAAAGAGAAAAGATGAGAGAAGGAAAGAGAATGAGAGATAAAGATGAAGCAAGAGAAAGAGAATCCGAGAGATGAGAGAGAGAAGAGAAAAAGTGTGTGAGAAAGCAAAAAGAGAGTATGAAAGCAAAAAGTGATAGAATGAGATAGTGGGAATGAGAAAGACAGAGTGAGATATGTGTGAAAAGAAAGGGAGAGAAGAGTAAAGAGAGGATGGGAAAGAAGGTAAAAGAGCGAAAATGAATGAGAGAGAAAGAAAGATAAACCGTATTCATTGTGACAAATGTAGAAAAGGTATGAATGAGAATAAATATCTTTTTTAATACGAGAGATGTATTTGACCAGTTTAGATTATATCTTTAGAAATACATGTATTTCTGACCAAGATGTAATAAGAAATACATTATATCTGACGAAAATATAATTGAAACCGGTCAAATACCTATCTTGTATTGCGAAAATATTTATTCCCATTCATACCTCTTTGAGAACGAGTGAGAGGGAAAACAGGAAGAAATGGAGAGAGGAGAGATACTTAAGGGAATGAGAGAGGGAGGAAAGTTGAAGAAAAGGAAAGACAATGAGAGAGAGCTATAGATAGAGATGATATAGGGTGTAAGAAAAAGAACGAGAGGGAGCGGAGAAGAAAGAGTGGGCAAGAAAAAACAAGGATAGAGAAAGAGAGTGTGAGAGAGTATGAAAGAGTATGAGAAAATGTGAGAGAATGTGAGAGTGTATGAGAGTGTGAGTGTGTGTGAGAGTGAGTGAGTGAGTCGGTCAGTGAGTCAGTCAGTCACGAGGAGGAGGAGGTCTAAGAGGGGAGAGAGGGGGGAGAGGGAGGATGTATTAGGGGATCGGTATGGAGGAAGAGCAAAGAGAGAAGAGGGAGAGTGAAGGAATGGCAGAAAAGAGGGAGACGGAGAGAGAAAATAAAAGAGAGAGCGAGAGAGAGGGGTGGGGGTAGAGAGAGAGGGGGGGGAGAGAAAGAGAGAGAGGCGGGGGGGGAGAAGGAGAGAGAGGGGGGGTGAGGGAAAGAGAGGGAGGGGGGGAGAGAAAGAGAGAGAGAAGGGGGGTGAGAGAAAGAGAGAGAGGGGGTGAGAGCGAGAGAGAGAGAGAGAGGCGGGGGGGGAGAAGGAGAGAGAGGGGGGGTGAGGGAAAGAGAGGGAGGGGGGGGAGAGAAAGAGAGAGAGGGAGGGGGAGAGAGGGGGGGTGAGGGAAAGAGAGGGAGGGGGGGAGAGAGAGAGAGAGGGGGGTGAGAGCGAGAGAGAGAGGAATGGAGGGGGAAGGAAGGGAGAGAGAAAAAGAAAAGAAAACGAAAGAGAAGGAGAACGAAGGTATAGGAGAGCAAGCGAGAGAGAGAGAGAGAGAAAGCGGGTGAGAGAGAGAGAGAGAAAGGGGGTGAGAGAGAGAGGGGGGGGTGAGAGAAAGAGAGTGAGGGGGGTGAGAGAAAGAGGGAGAGGGGGTGAGAGAGAAAGACAGAGGGGGGGTGAGAGAAAGAGACAGAGGGGGGGTGAGAGAGAAAGAGTGAGGGGGGGTTGAGAGAAAGAGAGAGGAGGTGAGAGAACGGGAGAGAGGGGGGGTGAGAAAGAGAGAGAGAGAGGGTAAGAGAGAAAGGGAGGAGGAAGGGGGAGGAAGTTGTTCAAATAAGTGGAATACTTCCCGAGTGCGAAGACACCTACAGATGCACTGACTGTCATTGTTAGCAGTAATCTTAAGCAACGGCGCATTTCAGTTATCGCATGTCATCGCCTGACATTGTTTTTTTCCGGAATTTTGACATAGTTTGATTGTTATATTGGTAATGTTCTCTAAATAGCAGTATTGAAGTGCGTCCGGTATGAATTATGCGTGAAAGAATGTTTTTGTTAATTAATTCGTAATATCATCTCTGTCGTTGAATATATGTACTTTGATCGTATAACTTCGTATAATGTATGCTATACGAAGTTATTACGTTATATTGGTAATGTTCTCTAAATAGCAGTATTGAAGTTCTTCCGGTATGAATTATGCGTGAAAGAATGTTTTTGTTAATTAATTCGTAATATCATCTCTGTCGTTGAATATATGTACTTTGATCGTATAACTTCGTATAATGTATGCTATACGAAGTTATTACGGAGAAAGAGAGAGGGGGGGTGAGAAAGAGAGAGAGAGAGGGAGAGGGGGTGAGAGAGAAAGACAGAGGGGGGGTGAGAGAGAAAGACAGAGGGGGGGTGAGAGAAGGAGAGAGGGGGGGTGAGAAAGAGAGAGAGAGAGGGTAAGAGAGAAAGGGAGGAGGAAGGGGGAGGAAGTTGTTAAAATAAGTGGAATACTTCCCGAGTGCGAAGACACCTACAGATGCACTGACTGTCATTGTTAGCAGTAATCTTAAGCAACAGCGCATCTCAGTTATCGCTTGTCATGACATTGTTTTTTTTCCGGAATTTTGACTTAGTTTGATTGTGATATTGGCAATGTTCTCTAAATAGCAGTACTGAAGTGCGTCCGGTATGAATTATGCGTGAAAGAATGTTTTTTAATTCGTAATATCATCTCTGTCGAGATTTTTGCCGGGAAATACGTATGTTGTATAAACCAGTTAGTTAACGTCAACATGCTTAACATCCAAGCTAAAATTAGAAATTAAACTTAACAGATGTACATAAGGTCGATTTTACGGAGAATTGCGCTTTACGAAGAGGCGTTGTGTAAGGCCGGCGCGAGGGTTGGCCGGGTGGTTCTTGAGCAGAAATTCATTTTTAGCGCGCTACTGTGGCAACCTGGCGACCACGCGTGCCCTGCCGAGGCTTGCCAATACTTGCCTGACGACCGATGGCAATCAATATCCCAGCTAATCAGACATGTTGCAGAAGAATTGCGTATTTATTCTAGTCTGTATCATTGTGGAGTTTTAAATGTGTGCAAGGAACGCGTGAGTTTGAAGTTGATTTTGAAAACACTCGCGCACGAATGAGATCTTTTTGCGATGCTTACGTTTTGTCCGCCGCCACGCGCCGGCCCTCGAGACCGAGATGGCAAGAGCTGAACGTTCGCGGCAAATTTATATCTTGAGGGAGGGCAATGTAACCACACAAATAAAACGCCACCCTCCCGCCTGCTTTCTCGTACCCCCTACTGGAGTCACCTTTTCTTGTCTGCGGCCTCTTTCTCCTCTCCTCTCGCACCTCCCTCTCTCCCTCCCTCCCCCCCTCCCCCATTCACCCCCTACGTAGTACCGCAGCATAGTTGTGGAAAAGGCTCGGGTAAATTCTGCTCGTAGAACTCAGGTAGCAGAGAGAGGTTTGGGAATTGATCAATTTTTAATCTCATAATCACAGGAAAGGGTGAAATATTAAAGGAAAGGGGATGAAAACGTAAAATAAAGATATTAGAGGATATGGTACGCGCTGGCAACTCGGTATTCTAAACACGCGGCGGACCCCGTTAGAGCGAACATCCTCTGCATCTACGAAAAGGAACATTGCTGCGACCCTCTCACTGCAACATTCGTATGTTGCACAGATGGCAGAACGTTGCATGTGCCGGGGCGGAGGAACGCGTCGCGAATGACGTAAAAGTGCGCCAGGTTTCCCGCCAACGACCCGGGTGCCGAACTTGAACGTCTCTCGCGACTCGCGTCAGTGACTGCCAGAACTCACTCAGTCCTGGTTGTCTTGCGGCGCTCGTGGCCTGTGTTCGCCGGACTCGGATGCCGTTTTATCTAGTGCAAGTGACTCGGAAGGAGAATGGACTGATAGAAAACCCTCATACAGGTGATTGTGAAATGCGAGTTTGTGCTTGGGGCTGTGCGTCCGGTTGGTGTAAAGGGAAGTGTTTGTGAAATTGTGTGGGGGGCGACCAGAAATGCCAGACACCGCGATGCTCGGAATTTCGTGGCAAGAGATGATGTGTTATCAATTGAGGCATGTGGAGCTGCAGCGTCGAGGGCAAGGGCATAGTGCCTTCTCTCGCTCGCGGAAAAGCCTTGCTGAACTGCAGGTGATGATGATGACCCAGTTACGAGGCGAACTGTGAATACATAAGAGTAATAAGTACGTTTTTTTCTGAAAGCGGCGTTTTAGTGGCAGTGATAACGTACAGGATACAGGAGACCTGAGTATGAGCAGGCTGTTGTCACACCCCTGGATCTCGGGACTTATGAATTGATAAACATATTGTATTGATTTGCCTCATTTTCTCATATTCTTACGATTGTTTCCCATATGAAAGAGGCTTATCTTAACCGTAGCTATTTTATCAACCACCGAGACAAACATTATGTGATTAACTTGTGCCGAATGATTGGCCCAGTATTCTAATCATTGACGCCTATGCTTAATGCGACGTGGATTACAGTTTCATATTGACATCATTTATTAAAAGCGAGAGCCGGTCCACAGGGCCAGAGGCACGTCCCAGTAGTAGGCGTGAATCATGAGGGCGGGTAGGATGATTCATCACTCACGCCCTTGGCAGTTATTACGAGGAGGCGCTCACATCACTGCCTAGAGGAGTCACGTGTGTGTTTTAGGATTGGGAGGAAGGGATAGAGGAGGAAGGACCAGGCTTTGAAATTAAGGAAACTTCAATATTCTGAACGTCGCAGATGTTTGTCCTTGTATATTCACGAATCGATAGATGTTTTGGATTAGATTTTTTCCCTCCGTTGTGAAGATTTTGGGTATTTTTTCTGGCATTATATCCCGCAGCGACAACGACCGTTTCAGAAAAGGACGTAGGGTTCAAGTGGATTTGAACGATGCGTCTATCCCTCTATCTCTCGTTATCAGGTCGATTCGCTACGTAGGGGAGATAAGATTTCAAAGGCTTAAATTTAGACATGAAAAAGTAAAAAGGTAAATAGAAGAGCGTTGAACTGACAGCGTTTCCAAGTCGAGTCTCTGTGGCGACGACGGAAGTGAAAACCACAGAGGAGGTAAATCCAACAGGAAGCCGAATGGTTGATAATGACCTTAGACTAGATTCTTATCCCCCCTTCGCCCCTCTCCCCCCCCCCCCTTTCTCATGTAGGGTCAGGTAGTAGCGATAGTCGTTCTTTCAGGTCACTCGAGTTTGCTTGGGCGAGCTCACTCTCGGGTTGCCTCGTTTTGCTTTTCTTCTGTCCCTCTGTAGGAAAGAGGTTTATAAATTGTGTTTGCTTAGTGTCGGTTTTGTATGAGATCAGGTTTATTGACGAGGATGAGAAATTGATTAGATTAGTTGTTTACAGAGCTTATGCCCTGTGGGTGTAGAGAGTAAGTAAATAAAGTCAGCATACTAAACTCCCGAGCTGAGTTGACAAATGCGTTTACAATTGGGGAGACACTTGTTATAACACCGGGGGTCTAAACCTGTACCGAACAGGTGTGTAACGGGAGCCAACAGGTTGATTGCTCCTTCGTCGACGTATCCGTAGGTGTGGAGACAGTACCCAGCGGCCTCTCCTACGGCCAGCGTGCGTGACAATTTCCGCTTGAACGCACACGAGTCCCCTCTTTACTCTGTGAACAATTGATATTCGAGGCGACACTCAAATTCCTTTGGGGCTTTTCATTATGTATTCCGAGGGCTTCGTCCTTTGTTTTAGGGTGTTATTGTACAGCGATATTTTTCCTGGTGCGTGTTTAGATGCCTTTGTGTTTGTGAATTTGTGCAGAATTTGATTTATTTGGCCACGCGACACTTGTAGGGTTTCTGCGCGTCAGGGATACTCTCCGGTCTTGTACAACATCCGGAAATACTATGAGGACCCTGACTGCATTGCAAAGGGAATACAGTCGCATAGTGTTACGTTACTCTCGTCGAATTCAACAACTACACTAAATTAGGCTTATGGGCGACACTGAACGGGGTTGGATACACATGGGGAGGATTAAAGGGAATTTTGTGCTTACAGTTAGTATGTATTTTCTTCCCTCGTTTGTGTGAGTTATCCAACGGCAATGCTACTCTAATGAATTGGCGCGAAGCCTTTCCTATTTCCTGTATATTTATTGTTGGGTGAGATGTACCACATTACCGAATTCCGTACACAGCAACAGTCCGATAATATAAATCTTACAGGATCCTTGCCCTTCCGTGACCCTGCTTTAAAGACCAAACATGTCACTCCCTCCATCCTTGTCACTCTTAACCCCAACTCTCGCTCACTCTTCCCTTGTCCACCCTCCATTATTAGCTCGACTCGCTCATCTAAGGGATCGGGGAGTCTGTTCAGGGGAGTCGGAAGGAAGGGAAGAAGGGGAAGGGAATGCGCGACGTCTCTGCGGGGCTTCCCATACCTCGGAGGGGAAGGGGAAGGGGCGGAAGGATAGCTAATGGTCGTCGCAACTCGTCTCGTCGCGTCTCTAATGGGTGACGAGTAGACTTAATTGCCGAGGCGGTGGCGGTTGACTTGTCTTGGTCGCGCGACGGATGGGTTTTGGCGCCAAGGTCGATATAAGCGAGGTATATATAAGTATTTAGACCTTGGTTTGCGCGGCTCTGTGAAATTTCGGGGTCGGGGCACCGGCTCTGATCTTAGGGGAAGTGTGGGGCTGTTCGGTTGTTTATCAATATGTTGTGTGTGGGGGGGGGCATGTGCGTTTCGTAAGGGGATTCGAATCCAGGGTGAGCGAGTTCGTTTGTGTTCGTATTCGTGATTCGGTTGTGGATTCTTTGTGTATTTAAGTTGATCGTGGGGATTGGAGAGACGTACCGGGGCTAGGAGGTCCTAGATGTACATTTAGTTCATAAGTTTCCACTTTAAAGCTACAGTGTTTTCAGTTGGTAATGTGACTGTCATGTCGAACAGCTGATAGCCGAAAGCGTGACCCTTTCGGAAGCTCGTAATTCCGTCTGGTTCACAGCTGGCCGACACGCCCACCTCCCTCGGCACACTTTCCGGTTGTGTGACCAAAGCGGCCGTTTCTCAAAGGCAAGACGGAAGAAAGTTTTGTTTCTGCCTCGGATATTCGCTAGATGTGAAGACGAGGCAAAAGAAAACGGAAGCGAGGGAATTCTTACGAGTATTCTTACAGTGAATGTTTGAAATGGAAATCTTTACGAGATAACAAAGCTGTTACGAATGTGGAGAGACGAGGGCGATGAAAGGACGCGCGGTAAAAAATGTAGACGGGAAGAGAAGAGAGAGAGAAAAAAAGACTTGATGGTCAGAGAGGTTAGAAGATAAACCCTTGTTGAAAGGGAGAGACCGCGTGAAGGGATGACTTGCGGCATCAGAGAGGAGGGGAGGGGGAAGGGGGGAAGGGACGGGGAAGGGGGAGGGAGGAGGGAAGGGGAAAGGGGAAGAGAGGGAGGAAAATGACGTTGAAGATATGGGAAGGGGAAGGGGAAGGAGAAAGAACGAGGAAGGAAAATGGGGACGGGGAAGCATAAGAAATGAGAGCAGAAAATCGACTGGAAGTGCTTAGCAAGCGGCCCAGGAGAGAGGATATGCGTAGCTTGTTTACGAAAATTCTTCGAAGAAGAGAAATAGACGAAACACCGTCGGCGGCTCGTCCTCAAGGTTGCGCGCCTCGTACGTTTTGCGATTGGGTTCTCCGGGTTGCAGTATTCTTGATTTTGTCCTCGCGAGTTGCATGTTTAGAATTGGTAAGTGGGATCGCCCGAGCAACAAAGATGCGCACTTGCGTCTGTTTGCTATATTCCACCCGGTTCACCTTGGATTGCTACGAGGGAGAGAGAGAGAGAGAGAGAGAGAGAGAGAGAGAGAGAGAGAGAGAGAGAGAGAGAGAGAGAGAGAGAGAGAGAGAGAGAGAGAGAGAGAGAGAGAGAGAGAGAGAGAAAATGTGTTGTGTATATGTTTATGTTTATATGTGCGTGCGCGCGTGAGAAGAGAGGAAGAGGAAAAGCGAGTTGGAAACGAGGTTTGCGTTGATCCTGATCTTTGGGGAGCAAGATTCCTTCCCTTCTCTCTTCATCCTACCTGCCCCGCTGCTGCTGCTGCTTCCTCTGCTGCTCCTCCTTCTGCTCCTCTTCTCCTCATGCTCCTCTTCTTCCTCCTCCTACTCCTCTTCCTCCTCCTCCTCCTCCTCTCCGCCAGCCTCCTCCTCCTATTCCTACTCCTCTTCTTCCTCCTCCTCCTCCTTCTCCTCCTCCTCTCCCCAGCCTCCTCCTCCTACTCCTACTCCTCTTCCTCCTCCTCCTCTTATTCTTCCTCCTCCTTCTCCTCCTCCTCCTCCTCCTCCTCCTCTTATTCTTCCTCCTCCTTCTCCTCCTCCTCCTCCTCCTCCTCTTCTTATTCTTCCTCCTTCTCCTCCTCCCCCTCCTCCTCCTCCTTCCTCCTCCTCCTCTTCTTCCTCCTCCTCTTCCTCTTCCTCTTCCTCCTCCTTCCGCCTCCTTCTCCTCCTTCTCCTCCTTCCCGCCTCCTTTCCACACCTTTTCTGTTTCTCCGATCAGATCCATTCTACTGCCATAAGCCTAATGTTATCGCCCAGTAGTACTACACGCCGACCTTTCCCGTATTTCTTCTCCCATATCTTTCTCATCCACGGCCATATTTCTCTTTATTCCCTTCTATCCCCTTCTCCCCCTTCTATCCCTCTCTCCCCCTCCCCCTTCTATCCCTCTCCCCCTTCTATCCCTCTCCCCCTTCTATCCCTCTCTCCCCCTCTCCCCCTTTCCCCTCTTCCCCTCTTCCCCTCTCCCCCTCTTCCCGACTTCCTTTTCCTCCATCCTACCCTTGTCCTAGCTTTCTTCTCGGACATGGCAGGTGTTTCTTTACCAAACAGGTCGTCGATCACCTTCCTGTTGCCATAGGCCTATTCATCCTGAGGCTGCGTTGATGGCCGTGGGCATTTTACAAACAAAATATTGTTCAAGTGGTATTTTGACTTTTGTTTGTTATGGGAAAGATTCTTCTCTTTCTTCTGTTTCGCCTTTTTACAAACAAATACATTACTGTATATGTGATGTTTTGACTTTCTTGTAAGACAGACTTCTATTTTATTTCTCTTCTTTTACAAACAAATAGATTATTGTGTTCTGATTTTGCTTGTTATAGTGAAGGCTTTTCTCTTTCTCTTCCGCCTTTTTGCAAACAAACAAGACTACTGCATAAGAGTTATTTTGGCTGAGTTTGTTAGGGTGAAGCCTTCCATTTCAGCCTCTCCGCTTTGTTTGTTTTCTGCTTTGCTCTGTTTAAGGAAGCTCGACTGCTAACCATTTATCCGAATAGGCGGAAAGTACACGTCAGTCTGTCTCACTCGCGGGTTAGGGTAATTAGATCCACACGAAACAGCTGGTTCTCGCGTGCTCGTGTGTACTATTATCTTTTTTTTGTTTTGTTTTTCTTTTTTTTCCCACAACCCTTCGAGAACCCGTTTGTTGATTACCACGTGCGGGGTTTGTAAGTCCCATTCATTCGTCTTTTTTGTGTCTTGTGTACTTGTTCGTCTTTTATTGGAAGGGAGACGTTCGCCTTTCTCTGTCTCTGTCTCTGTCTCTGTCTCTCTCTCTCTCTCCTCTCTCTCTCTCTCTCTCTCTCTCTCTCTCTCTCCCTCTCTCCTCTTCCCCTCTCTCTCCCTCTCTCTCCCTCCCTCCCTCCCTCCCTCCTCCTTGCCTCCCTCCCTCCCTCTCCCCTCCCTCTCCCCCTCCCTCTCCCCCTCTCTCTCTCCCTCTCTCCCTCCCTCCCTCCTCCCCCCTCCTCTCTCTCTCTCTCTATTTCACTCCGTCATCCTCCCTCACCCCCCCCCCACTCCCTTTTCACCCACACTGTCTCAGTCTCTCTTCGGCTGTGTGCGTGTGTGTGTAGGTAAGCGACGTGTGGACGTACGTGCGTGAGTGTGTCACGCCTTACGAGATTTGAGTTTGTGGTCTGGCGGCGGTTAGGCTGATCCTGGCGCCCCATAGATGTCATCGTTGCCGCCTTTGTCACGCTGCATGCAATACGTCACCCTCCAAGGCTTTTATTGCCTCCCTCCCCCCCCCCTTCCCGCTGGCCTCGTCTAGGCGCGCGGGGCAGCGGGTGGATATCGAGAATCGTCTGCGAATTTGAGATCGATCTCCTCGTTGACCTTTTGCCTGGGGTGGCTATCGATCTGTGCTTCCCCTTCGGATGGTCCCCGTCGGCTGGTCCCCCTCGGCTGGTCCCCGTCGGATGGTCCCCCTCGGCTGGTCCCGTCGGATGGTCCCCCTCGGCTGGTCCCCTTCGGATGGTCCCCTTCGTGGTCCCCGTCGGCTGGTGCTTTTGCCGAGGACGTGTGTGTGTTGCATGCGTCGGCTTGCTTCCGGTATCGAGGCACGGACGCGTTCTGCTTTCGTTGGGGGTTGGAACGAGGGAGGGAGGGAAGGGGGAGGAGAGAGGGATGGAGGGGGGTTAAAGAGAGAGAGAGAGGGGGGGGGGCAGGAAGGGGAGGAAAAGGAAGTGAAGGGAAGGCAGGAGTGCAGGAGCGTTTCGCGCTGGTACGGAGATGGTATTGTGACGATGGCGACTGGTGCTGGCGTGACCGTGTGAGGAGGATAGACGAAGACGGTGTCAATGCTCGGTTTCAGTCGGGGAAGGCTTGGCGGTGAATGGGGGCCCTTTGGAGCAAGACTACTGGCGGGATCGCGGGACCTAAATCCATGCGGGATCTTGCAAATGTCAAAGGGGGGAGGGATTGCAACCGCCGCCCTCCTCTCAACTCCCCCTCCCCTCCAGCTCCCCTTCTCCCCTTCTCCCCTCTCCCTCCGCTCATCGTGATTACCCAATCTCCATTTATCTCCGGTTAATTCACGCTTTGCTCCTTCCTTCCTTTGCTTTTTCTCCCAAGTTCATCCGCTCGTATCTCCTTATTTTGTTAACCTTTTCCCGGTCTGTGCTCCTCCTCTGGCAGTATCTTGACGGCACTCATCGACGCGGTTGCAATGAGGTGCTTGCCTTATCCGTCCCGTTTTACGACCGCCGCTCTCCTCACGCTTCTTCTATGAGGTTATCCGCTGCATTTGGCTTTGTTTTCCTCGTGGCCTATTTCCTTGACACGGTTGCGTGACTTTGCGTGTCTCTCGAGCCCGGTTGCGTGACACAGGCGCTATCCTCACCCTTTCTGTGTTGTTTTTTTCTAGTTTTTTTTCGGGACGTCTAGCTAGGGGACTCGGGTTATTTAGGGCAGACGAGGCTATTGATTCTTGCATATTTGTCAGCGCCAGACTGGAGATTTACCTCTCCCTTTCGTAGTTTTTTTCTTGTGTTTCTGTTGTCTGTTTTTGTATGTTCTCGTTTTTTTCTCTCTCTCCTTCAGTATCTCTTCTCTCCGCGCTTTCGTCTCTTTTCGCATTTCTTTTCCTCTCTCCTCTCTTCTCTTTTTTCCCTCTTCACTCTCTTTCCCTCATCTTATTCTGTCTTCTCTGTTCTCGTTATTTATTTATCATCCCTCTTATTGCTCTTGACTGCCTCCTTTCGCCCATCCCCCACCCCACCCCCCCAGCCCCGTGCTCTACCTCCAGCCCCCTTTGTCTTGCGCGCGCGAGCCGAGAGGCAGAGTGCACACGTGTTGAGTGGGTCAGCGTGCGGGCGGGCGAGTGAGCGAGCGAGCGAGTGAGTCAGTGAGGGTTGACGGGCATGATGAGGGCGGAGCGGCCGGTGGCTCTCAACTGGGCTCTTGTTGGCACTCGGGGGAGCCACGGTCGCTGCGTCCGATGGGTGGGCCTTCACAGGGGGATTAATTGCCTCGGAATGTTTGATTTGGCTATTTTTAGACGTGATTTATAACTCGTGTGTTGGATTTTCTCTTTATTTATGATGTACTTTTATTTTCGGTCTAAAGCAAGGGCATCGGCTTCTTGATTGATTAGATGGGAAAGCAGTGCGCGTTCTGAAGCTCAAGCTTGGTCCAAGCGCTTGAGTGCCAGGTTGGAGCGAATGTTGGCAAGAGTGTCACGGCCGCCCCCCCCCCCTCTCGCCCCCCTCGCCCGACGCCTCAGCGAGCCTCGGTCCGGGCCAGCTTCGGGGCTCGCCGCTCTTCCTTGTGGCCCCTCGGCTCGCGCCCTTCTATTTGTGCTCCGCTGCCTCCTCGCCCTCCGTCTCCTCCTCGGCGTCTGCCCCGATCTCCTTTCCTCTTCCGATCTCCTTTCCCTTTTCCTCCTCCTCCTCCTCGGTATCTTCCCCGACCTTCTTCACCTTTTCCTCTTCCCATTCATCCTTATTTATCTCCTCAGCATTCCCTCAATCACGCTCTATTCCATGTTTCATGTTTTTTTTTATATCGTTGTATCGCTATCTCGCCTTGTCAACCGCCGACAGCGCGTCGGATGAACCCCAAGCACTCAGCGTGTCGGCGTCCTCCTCCACCGCCACCTGGGGATCGCTCTGCCCAACATACCTGGCACACGTGACCGGACGGAGTTACAAAACCCCGTGACATATAGTATAATTATTTCATTTGTCCTTTCCAACAAATAGCCTTAATGATAGGAGAGACAAAGCCCGAAGAAGTGCATGCGATTATTATTTTTTTCCTTTGCGATATTGATCTTCGTGCCGTGAAAGTGGGTCGTCTCTACGGCCTTTGAGCTCGGTATTTTGAAGGACGGCGGCCCTCTGCGCGCTCCGTCTCGCCCGGGGAATATGGGAGTTGCGTCGCCTTCGCCTGCCGAGGGATTTGGTCGGTGAAGGGAAGGGCGTGGTGGTGGTGTTAAGTGTTTACGATACTTGCATGTTTGGATTGTCATTTTTTCCCCCGGTGATAAATATGATAGAATATTTAGAGATTATTTTTAACAAATTCCTTTAGAATGGGTCGGGTAAGCGTATTATGTGTATCATAGCGAATTTGGTCTTGTCTGTTGTAACTATGAAAGCAACGATTCATAGACTTGGTTCACGCGCGACAAACCACCGCGTTCTGATTCGTATGCGTTCGGTTGGCGCCTTCGCTTGCAGTCGCGTTGCTTTCATCTGTTGCCGCGCTCCTGTCTGTATGCTGTCCAGGTCTGCGGCGCTCTTGTCCTGCTGCTGATGGCCTATCTATCTTGTGATCTCCTTATGGTGCGGAGGGAGGGAGGTGCGTGTGTGGGAAGGAGGGAAAGAGAAAGAGAGGGAAGGAGAGGAGGAGGAGAGGGAGCGAGAGGGGAGAGGTGATGACAGAACGTCAGCGAAGAAGGGTCGTTTTTGAGCAGCTGTCGTGGCAAGTGCGAGCTCAGTCTCCGGGCTCGTTGTTTAGTCATTTGTTGCCCGAAGAATCGAGGTCCTCGAGCGTTTAAAGTTGTAGTAGGAACGGAGGCCAAAATAACCAAGGATCTGAACGCATTTTGAGGCCCAAGTACTTGCTTTTCTTCAAAGTGAAAATAATCAAATTGATTAAAATGTTAATAGCCTGATTGCAAAGTACTAGAAATAAGCAAGAGCAACAAAGAGCAATAAACAGCGAGCCAGAGGTTGCGAGCACAAAGGACCCAAGCCTTCCCGACCGCGGTAAAGCAGGTGGTGCAAGGGGACGGCCTCCCCGGGGGTCGTGTTGGCAGCGAGGGCTTGGCAACTCCTTCCAAAGGAAAAAGAGAGAGAAGCAGAGAAAAGGGTAACACGAAAAGGGGTGCGAGGAGAAAGCGAGTGATTGAAACGTTATGAAATACTGAGGGAAAAAGGGTACTACGTGAGTGGATGCAGGTTTTCTGGCAGCGGGAGCGTCTTCGGTGGCGCGGCGCTCCCCTGGCGCGGATCCCGAGACCAAATTATCCCAACTCGGTGGTTTTAACCCGTTCGGGCCTCCGCGGGGCCTGCGGGGCCTCGCGCTCGACGGCTGCTCGGCGATCTGTCCCGGTTGCCGGCCTGGTCCGCTTGCAGGCCGTGTAGGTCTCAGGTCTGTTTGGGTTGCAGGGCTGTTCCGGTGTCCGTCCTGTTCCGTTGCCTCTCTGTTCAGTTTCCATTCTATTTCGGTCTTCATTCTGTTGCGGTTGGCGGCATGTCCCGTTTGCCGATCTGTTCTGGTCGCCGTTTTATCCAGCTGCCATGCCGTCCCGTTGCCGTCCCGTTGCCGTCCTGTTGCGGTCGTTATCGAGAATAGCTTTCCCCTCCCTTTTTTAAACGATTTCCCGTCGTTATCTGTTCGCTATTGATGTATAAACAGAGCAAGAGATGTCCTGAATGAACCCGGCAGCCGGCAGGGGTCGTGAGGCGTCGTCGCCCTTGCAATTGCTCGCTTGCACCCAGGATGCAAAGGGGGTAGGGGGGTAGGGTACTGGTAAGGTCTCGTTAGTTTATTATTTCGCTTGCGCTGATCTCGGGGGGGGGGGGGCGTAAATAAGGGGAGGGAGGGAAAGGTAGAGGAAAAGAACAAAGATGAGGACGAGATAGATGAGGATGAGGTCGAGGTCGAGGTCGAGATCGAGATTGAGGTCGAGGTCGAGGTCGAGATCGAGGTTGAGGTTGATGTTGATAACTATTAAGAAGCTGAAGATGGTGTGATAATTTTAATAAGGACCGCATTTTAACCGCCTCTCTTGTGTAATCGATTGTTTAAATTGCAATCAGGGATTCAAACGTAGGGGTAACGGTGTTCGGTTGCTGGTTCGCGAAAAGAATTATTTGTTACCTTCCTGCTTCAGATTCTGGGGAGAACGGAACAGGAAGAGAGAAAAGAGAAAAAAACTGAAATAGGGATGGAGATATAAGGATTATAGATACGGTAATGGGTTATTTTAATGGCGATGATGATGGTGATTATGATGATGATGATGATGATGATGATGATGATGATAATGATAATAAAGAGGAAGAAGGAGGAGGAGGAAGATGATCAATGTATGTATATGAAGATAGAATCCCAGAAAGATCAAAATGAAGTTCTTCGAGTTGTTATTCTCACCATGAAAATAATAGTAATATCCTCTCGACATAGACGCAATAGCGATAAATGTGTCTCTCTAAGCCAGCCAGCAGGGGGGTGGGGGAGAGCCGTTAGTGACGTCACCCACGACGGTTAGTGACGTCATAGGTGGTTCGAATTGGCGGGAAAAAGAGAGAATTAATGACGTCATAAAAATGGGCGTGGTTGGGAGTACTGTTGCTAAGCCATATGGTTATCTATTGTGGAGATAATTGTAGTGGGACGGTGGTTGGGTGGGGGTGGGGTGGGGGGGCTGTTAGTAGTATTTTTATATGTTCTTGTGTGATATTTCATTTATTAGAGAACTTTTTTTTTTTCTTTTTTTTTCTTTGTGTGTTGTGTGTGTGTGTGTGTGTGTGTGTGTGTGTGTGTGTGTGTGTGTGAGAGAGAGAGAGAGAGAGAGAGAGAGAGAGAGAGAGAGAGAGAGAGAGAGAGAGAGAGAGAGAGAGAGAGAGAGAGAGAGAGAGAGAGAGAGAGGCAAAGTAATGAATATAGACAGTAAATATTTCACTCCGGTTGGGCTGAGAACGTCGCGCACTGTAGGCCGGCAGTTCAAACAAGCAGGAAGCGTGTTTGCGAGGATTGTTCATAGGGCAATGCACTGATCGATCGTCGTCTGTCGTGTTGTGTGTGTGTGTGTGTGTCTGGCCTGAGGTCGTGTGCTGTGGGAGTGGCGGAGAGTGGAGTGGGCGTTGAGTGTGTGGGCGGAGGAAGCGAATTAAGCGTGGAGAGTGGGCGGAGGCGAGTGAGTGGACGTGGAGAGTGGGCGTAGGAGTGTAAGTAGGCGTTGAGTGTGGGGGCGGAGGAAGCGAATTAGGCGTGGAGAGTGGGCGGAGGCGAGTGAGTGGGCGTGGAGAGTGGGCGTAGGAGTGTAAGTAGGCGTTGAGTGTGGGGGCGGAGGAGAGGATGGGGGAGGAGTGGAGGGGCGGAGGAAGAGAAGTGGGCGTGGAGAGTGGGGGCGGAGCGAGTGAGTGGGCGTGGAGTGGGGGCGGACGAGAATAATTGGGCGTGGAGTTTGGGAAAGCTGTGAGGGTGTCGCTTGGGGTGGAGGGAGGAGTGTAGATGGCGTGGGCGAAACATAAAAGTTGCAGGTGGATAGAATACTTGTTTATGTGCGTGTGGGCGAAGGAGGGAGGGAGAGAGAGAGAGAGAGAGAGAGAGAGAGAGAGAGAAGAGAGAGAGGAGAGAGGAGAAGAGAGAGAGAGAGAGAGAGAGGAGAGAGAGAGAGAGAGAGAGAGACTGAGTAAGGGTGAGGTTGAGGAGGAGGCTTAAGGATGGTGGGGGAGGGGGGAGGGTTGAAGAGAGTGGGCGAGGTCTTGTCAAGGAAGGTGGATAGTACAGGGAGTGGGTGATAAGCCAAGAAGGACGGCGGACGATAGGTAGAACAAATGGGTTCAGGAAGGGGATGAGGAGTAGAGAGTAGGGAGTGGAGGGACGAAAGGACGAAGGAGATGGGTCGCGTGGGAGGGAAGGGGAAGGAAGAGGAGGAGGGAAGGGACGGAGGGAGAAGGGTATCAGAGCCGCAGTGGCTGAAAAGAAGGGTAGCGAGCGAGTGCCACGGAGCCCGGGGGTCGTGCTTGAAGGGAGCGGCAGCGAGAGCGGAGTCGAGCGAATGAACGTAGGCGCCCGGGAGCCGAGGAGGAGGAAGGGCCTCGCGCGTGAGATGATACCGAGCAGGAACACTCCGCGTCGTCGCCTTCCTTGGCAACAAATTGTTTGATTCTTATTAAATTTTCTCTTCGTACTTGGCGCGTGGGGGCGGGTGGGGGGAGAGGAGACGGATTCCTTGAGGGAGGACCTGGTGGGTGTGAGAAGGGTTCGGGAGGGCGGAGGCGGTGTGGGCGGGCAGCTTTTTGCTCGGAGGCGCGGCGGAGGGGTGGAAGGAAAAGAGACGAAAGGAATTGAGATAGATGAGTAATTAAAGAAAAAAAGGATTATTTTGTTTCGCGAATAGACATTGTGATAGTCGTCTGATATTCTTGAGATTTTCGAGAGACAAGGAAGGAAAGGAAAACTGCGTATGCGAGCGCACATGCCGGCGGCGCTTGCGTATGTGCCGCATAGCTAATTTCACCTCCAATGACGTTCTTCTCCGGTCAGTTGAAAGTATGTTGCAATGTCCACGCAGAGCAACATATCCCCGGCGACTCTCACCACACGCGCTCCTGGTCGTCTCTCTTCATGACCTTTAGCGCGGACCGTGAAGTAGTGTGTATCCTGAATGCCATGTGTTTTGGGCCTGCAGCAGTTGCTCGCCTGGCTTCGCGGCTGGGCTCCGTTTCGCAACACCCCCCCCCCCTTCTCTCTCTCTCCCTCCGGACTTGCAACATAATTTGGCGTGATTTGTGTGCGGTCACTGCGAGCGCTAGTCTATTTTTATTTGTTTAAAGTCGGAAGGAAGTGCATGGGGCTTTCGGGGAAATGTTCAGGGGCATTGTGTATTCGTGTGCTTGCGTCGCCTTGTGTTTATTTATATTTCGTTTAGGGTAATCGAGGTGACATACTGCTTGACGGGTCGTGATTTGAGTGATTGGGCAAATTAATACTCAACTGACAATTAAACCGGCTCGTGTTACCTTGAACATTAAACATATATGAATGTAAAATATTGGGAAATTATACTATAATTACAAATGTATCGTCAGTCGGCGTGGCCTGCGGGTGAGACGAACTGGGTTCCTTTAAGATCGCATAACGCTGAACTTTTGCTTATGCTTCCTCACGTCGCCGCGGGTTCAGAAGTTCTTTCTGTTGTTTGATTTGTTAACCCATCCGCCCCACATTTATTTATATCTGAAAATACGTGGATTTTCTATTAAATTTTCTCTAAACCTTACCATCTTTTCCTCTAGATTTGAAAGTCGGACAGTGATACAGTTCGGAAATCATATGAAAATACCCCGGACTTAGATTGCATTGTGCAAAAACCTTGAAACAAAAAAAGCTAAGCAGAGAAGTGAAGTGCACACTGCTGCGTGCACCGCTCACTCGGCGGTGCACCTAAGGGACACCCTCCTAGCCCCAGGGTGAGGCAAATAAACCGATTTCTGACATTATATTAGTGTGTTCTTGGAGTCGTGGACCTTTGTGATGTGAGAGTGTTGGCTCTTATTATGACCAGAACAGTATGGGCCGCACCAGACCATCGTCAATATTAAGGGAAATCGGGTGAGTATGGCTATAGTGTTAAGATAAGGAATTGGGTAGACATTTAGACAAAATCATAATAAAGAATTAGGTTAGAAATTTAGACAAAATCATAATAAAGAATTAGGTTAGAAATTTAGACAAAATCATAATAAAGAATTAGGTTAGAAATGAAAGAGAAAAGTACAATTGGATATTCTTTGTTTATTCTCCGATCTTAAATTTCCGTAGATTGTAAAAAAAAAAAAAAGAAAGAAAAAAATCCAGAGGCCAAACTACATAATAGACTTGTCATCCTTTGCTTTGTTTTGTTTGCTTTGCTTTGCTTTGAGCGCCCGTTGTGAAGACCTGCAGGAGGAAAGTATTGCTTGTTTTGATGCAATTGGATAACGGCCTACGCGTGAGATTTCTTTGGCTCGGTCGTTATGCGTGTTGGATGCCAGCGGTGAGATCGACACCATAGCGTCGGGTGTTTGTCTGGTACGTGTGTGTGTGTGGGGGGGGGTTGTTGTGGGTTGTGTGTGCGTGTATGTGTGTGTGTGTGTGTGTGTGTGACGTGTGCGTGTTGTGTGTGTGTGGGGGGGTGTGGTGTGCGTGTGCGTGTGACTGTGTGTGTGTGACTGTGTGTGTGTGCGTGTGACTGTGTGTGTGTGTGTGTGTCTGTGAGTGTGTGTGTGTGTGTGTGTGTGTGTGTGTGTGTGTGTGTGGTTGTGTGTGTGTGTGTTGACTGTGTGTGTGTGTGTGTGTGTGACTGTGTGTGTGTGTGTGTGTGTCTGTGTGTGTGTGTGTGTGTGTGTGTGTGTGTGTGTGTGACTGTGACTGTGTGTGTGTGTGTGTGTGTGTGTGTGTGTGTGTGTGTGTGTGTGTGTGTGTGTGTGTGTGTTGAGTGAGTGAGGAGAATGAGAGAAAGAGTGCGCGCGTGCGTGGGCTTTTATGTGTCAGTGCGTGTCAATCTTTACGCTTGTGTCTGCGTCTGCCTCTGTGCTTTTGCCTGTATGTTTTAAGATATTCGTATTCCTGTGAGTTCGGTGTGGGTGGGAGACCAGTGAGGGCGGTGTTTAAGTGTACGTCCGCTCCCGTGTGTTGTGCTTGCGTGTGTGTATGCATTTATTGTTTATTTGTGTGTGCTTTGCTCGAACTCTATATATAAAGAAAAGAAATTGGCTTTGTGGGAAGGTTTAATGTGCGTCCTTGTCGACAAGCAGAAAGCGACTCAAGGTTGACGCATCTCATTCGTCAATTGTTTCCGTTGAACTCTGCGACCCCACCCCCCCTCCCCCTCCCCCCGTCTGACATGGCTCCAGGAGTTTTCATTTCAAGGAAACGATATTTGTAAACACTTTCTCTCCTTGCCCTTGGATTATTTTATATTCTATTTTCACTTTCTTGCAAACATGCATATTCTCTCACTAAATCTCACTTTGTCAGCGGTCATGTAGGTGCCAGTATATTATGGGAATGGAATAAAAATATGTTTTACTCAATAATAGAAAAAAAAATTGACGATAACTGCGAAATAGGGAATACTCATGAAAAAAATGGATGACTTGCAAACAAGGATTGTTGGATGTTCAGGGATGTGTGATTGACGTAAGGCATTCACGGATGCGCTGGGGTTTGGCGGTGCATGAGGATAGAACGTTATTATTCTGCAGCAGGACACGTGGGGCAATGAGAGCATCCTGCAGAGTGATGTCATTCCCGGAAATAGCAACAGAAAACGAGCGCCAGGAAGTGCCGCCTTATTTGAAATCGACGGTAAGAGAAAACGGGAAGTACTAGACTACATTTTCTGTGAGTGGGACTAGGGGTAACTAAGGAAAATTTGTATTTTGTATTTTCCTTTACTTCATCATCTTTTACATTTATTTTGAAGCTCTCGTTGATTTTCGCGTGTGCTTTCATTCATGGTTTTCATCTTGAACAACTTCATTCTTTCTCAACATGATAGCGAGATTTGCAGATGACGTATATTACTATTATTGTGAGCGAGGGATACAATTGTCCTGCAGTGACAACACTTGAGGGCGCGGTTACCTGCCGTACAAGGGAAGGCAGGAACGCCCGTGTGAGGTGGGCAGTGCAGATGGCGAGTATTCTTGCAAGCAACGTTACCAAGCAGGGACTTGATTGTGTCTGTCCTTACGTGTATGTGCGTGCGAGTGTTTATGCTTACGTGTAAGAGAGGGAGAGAGTGTGTGTGTGTGCGCGTGCGTGCGTGCGTGCGTGCGTGCGTGATTGTGTGTGTGTGTGCGCATGTGTTTGTATGTGTGTGTGTAGGTTTGTGTATTCATGTGCACGCGAAATTGTGTGTCCGCTCTGGCTGTTCAAAATGGTCAAGTTTGAAACGAAGACGTTGGGCTTCGTCCCGCGTTCACGTTCATTCTTGTTTCGGCGTCGCCCTCTTCGAAAAGGCGCCTGTCGCTGCCAAGAGCCATCGGCCGTCACTAGGGACATGCAAACGAGCCCTCGTTATTTAGCATTTGAGGCGAAACGAGTTGTAATTTATACCCAGGCTGCTATGAGGGGTATCTCCTCCCCTCGGCTCTGGCAGGACATCCCCCCCTCTCCTCCTCCTCTTCCTTCCTCTCCCTCCTCCCTCCTTCCTCCGCCTCCTCCTCTTCATAGCTCTTCTTACCCCTTCCTTATTCCTCCCTCCCCTTCTCTCCCACCTCTTCCCTCCTCCTCCTCCTCCTCCTCGTGTTCGCGCTCTTTGTCCGTTTTTTTTTATTCCAAAGAGTTTTAAAATTAACCGCGAACGTGATGTCGTCCGTGAGCTGGCGATGAGGAAGCTTGTCACGTAGTTGGGATTGGCGTTGCCTTCGGAGGTTAAGGAGGGAGGAGAGAGGGAGGGAATATAGAAGGAGGAGAGAAGGAGGGAAGATAGAGGATGGAAAAGGAAAAGATGGTGGAAGGGGGAGGAAGGATAGAGACCGAGTAAAAGGGGGATGACTTGACTAGAAGTGGGATAGAGAGTTGGACACGGGGAATGAATATAAGGAGGGAGGAGGAGGGAGGAGGGAAGAGAAACAGGGAGGAATAAGAACGCCCTGTTATTGGAAGTGGCACTCACGATCGTCTGGCTGCAGCGGCGTACACCTGTCTCGTCTCCCCCTCCCCCTCCCTCCCCTCCCCCTCCCCTCCCCTCCCCTCCCTCCCTCCTCCCTCCTCCCTCCCTCCCTCCCTCCTCCTCCTCCCCACCTCGTTTTGTATCATGACGTCACCCCTCCCTCCCCCCCCTCCCCCTCCTCCTCTTCCTCCCCCTTCTACCTCCTCTCTTTATCACGCTCTCTAGATCGGTCTCGTTTCACCATGCGGAGGTTGGTGATTGTTTCATTGTGGATCGTGAGGTGAAGAAGAGAGAGGAGAGGAAGAAAGAAAAAGAAAAAGAAAGACAGAGAGAGAGAGAGAGAGAGAGAGAGAGAGAGAGAGAGAGAGAGAGAGAGAGAGAGAGAGAGAGAGAGAGAGAGAGAGAAAGAGAAAGAGAGAGGATATAGAAAGGGAAAGAGAGAAATCCTCAGTCGGAACGGAAAGGTAAGGCGGGGGCGTGCGTGGCTGAGACCGAGGAGATCGCGGGCGGAGGCGGCGACATACCCTCGACATACACACACACCACACGCCCAAAACCCTGCGTTGCGAAGCGGGATGTGCTGCTCTGTTCCGTCGGTGGTGGTCAGCTGCCCGACACCTCGTTCTCTTCCTCCTTCTCACTTCCATTCTCATTTTCTTCTTTCTCTTCTCCTTCACTTTCTCCTCCCCGCGCTGCTTCTCTTCTTCTTCTCCTTCTTCTTCTTTCTCTTCTTCTTCCTCCTCTTCTTTCTCTTACCACCTTAAGAACACGCTCCATTCTTGTCTGTCTCCCTTGCTCCCTTCGCACCAGGTGCTGTGGCGAACAAGAGAGAAGAGAGAGGAGAGAGAGAGAGAGAGAGAGAGAGAGAGAGAGAGAGAGAGAGAAGAGAGAGAGAGAAGAGAGAGAGAGAGAGGGGGGGGGGAGATAGAGAGAGAGGGGGAGGGGGGGGAGACAACAGTGGGACGTCGTTTGCGTCGCGCGATGCTGGACTCTCGTAGATGCAGTGCGGCTCAAGAGCTCGTAGCGCACGTGGGTCGCGTGTGTGTGCGTGTGTGTCGGCGCCCCATGACTCGTAGCGGCCAGTGTCGGTCGTGTTCGCTCGAGTGCTAGATCGGAGGTTTTCGGTTGCTCGTAGCTGCTGTGTACGTACGTTACGGCGACGGGAAATCTGTGGTGGTGTGGTGTGCCGTCAGGGATCGTGCGATACCTGCTCTCGAGAAATGGGAGATCCAAAAACAAAAGTCTCCCCCGCGAACCTCGCCCCTTTCGCTCGACCCACCTGGCGCGTCGGGGTGGTGGTGTGCGGGACTGATCATCTCCTCGCTCTGGTGGAAGTCTCGGAGGTTGGCCGCTTGTGCCGACGAGGTGTGGCGGGCAGCAGGCGGCGTGAATGACTAGGAGGAAGCCGGAAGAAGACCCAGGGCTGCGTCCAGAGGGAGGGAGGGAGGCGCCGCACCAACAGCGGCAGGGGGAAGCGGGTGAAGTGCATGATCGTCTTGTGCTGATTCCATTACTGTTTGTGCTTTCATAATGGCGGGAAGGAGGGAGATTCGGCCATTGGAAGGTGAAGTGTAGGACCTTTTGTAAGCTCATGTGCGATTGTTTTGTTTTGTTTTGCATCTGTCGAGCGATCATGTTATAGACCGAGTTATCCACCGAGGCGCCTTCGGACAAGTCTCCAGACAGCAAGCCAGCGAGGACTCTGCCGCACCCCGTCACCTCAACCAGTCTTGACATGTTTGTTGCTGCTCACATGCCTCTGTGATGCTTTTCTCGAGGCCCTTTTATCTCTCTCGTGCTAAAAATCAGGTTTGCGTCAAACGCGGAATTCACAGCAAATCCGAGAAGTCGTTTCAGTGTGTTAAGCAGCGAGCCTTTTAAAGAGGAAAAACGCAAGACGAGTTCCTTTCGGCGATCCGCTTAAAACATCGCACGAACCACACCTTTGCCCGGGGAACCTCCTCGAAACGACGGGAAAGGCGAGCGGGTTTGGGGAAAGACTTCGGGACTCCCAGCAGCTGTGGGGACGCGACCAGGAGACACCCCTTTATATGGCGCGGGTTTCGGGGGGGGGGGGGCGTTCTCCGTCGTCATTTGTTCATTTACGTGTCGTTTTTGTAAATTTACGAGTTGTTGAACGAGGGAATATAGGCTTTACGGTTGACAGGATTACTGATGGCGAATGCAGATACAAAGGCGGGAAGCAGAGAGTGCGTTTACAGGAAAGGGAAGTGAAACCGAGTCCTCTGGATTTGTTCGTTGTGTTTGAGGTTGGAAAGAGTTTGCGATTCTGTTTCTCCTCTTTAAGCTGTGGTTCGAAGTTAGTTGCTTTCGTATTTTTGTGGATATTTCATTTTTTTCAGGTTTCTTCTGCTAATGCGCCTTGGTGGTTTTCTTTTCACACTTTATAGAATTCACAGAAATGCACGGAGATGTGTATATTTGCGTTAGAAACTCAACTGGGGATGAAATGGTATTTTTTTTTACCTTTTCTTTGGCGCTATTCATGTTGTGTTCATATCCATGCTTTATTGGTCAACGAAGCCAGTAATTTCCAACACGTAATGGTACCTGCTGCTAGCTCTTGACAGCTGTATCCTATCGCTCAGCTGTTCTCGCATATGCTGGCACCTTCATGATACATACACATTCTAGACCGTTGCTCTTCAGCTTTATTTTCGGAGTCTGATTCCCCGTGGCAGGTGAAACAGCTGTTTTGTTATCATTAGTTGTCTAACGCCTGGTTTTGTGTTCCCCGAGTCGTGTAGTGCGAGCGAGTCCATGTCAGGCAGAAGACGTGGTTCGGTTTATGGCGTCCGCACGAACCACGCAACGGAAAGACCCCGGGGAGTCCTCGTTCGTTTATTTAGGGCGGTTATTTGGTGCGTGTGTGTTTTCGCCGTTCCTTAATGTACAGGTCATTCAGTCATCCGCCGTTCTTCTGCCAGGACGTCCTTGTACTGGCCGACCCAGACCTCGGCCAGACCGCTTCCCACCCTCTCCCGGTTTTCCTTCCGTCGCCCGCTGCTAGAGCTGGGTCTGCGGAGACCTCGTGTAAATGAGATTATGTAATCATTTGTATATTTGTTGAATGTGTCTTCATTCATGATCTGATCGAGCGAGCGTGGATGTTGCTTAACAGATACGATCTTAGGTTTATTGGGATGAGGGTCCATGCGTAACAATAAGAACAATTAAAGGATGTACATTTTTTTTTTTTTTAGCTGAAAATTATGTTGATATTTCTTTGAACAATCACAAGGAACCTATTTGAAGACACGTTTCCGAAGCTCGACGCCACCGTGTGATCCAAAACACGAAACTCCCTTTTGAGACATTACGTAGACATGGCATCCTGTGGAAGGCGAGTTGGAGTTAGATTTGATTGAGCGGTGTGAATCCAAGACGAAGGCGGCGAGGGCACGGAGAAGTCACAGGCGCTGTTCCACTGAAGATTGACGGAGGAACGAGAGTGCATTGTTGACACGCGCGTGCTAACATGCTGAATTTACCAAAGCGTCGACGTTTATGGGGGTTGTTGGGGGGGGGGGTTGGAGGACACAGGTGCGACTCTGTTTTGTAAGGAGACCAGCTTGGTGCGACGCAAGATCAGGTTACGCAGCCTTGTGCACGGGGGTCCTAGCAGGGGCGGGGGAGGG
>NW_020869638.1:879456-885380 GCF_003789085.1 Penaeus vannamei | reverse complement strand
GTTTTTACTTAATCTGTTTCCTGGTTTTACTTAATCTGTTCCTGTCTCTCTGTCTCTCTTCCCGTCTCTTCCTTGGTTCGTTCCGTGTGTTTCTATTTCTATCTACTCTTTCTAAAGACGTGTTCCATTCCTTCGTTCAGCGTTTACTTGTTCTATTCCCATCCCTCTGTTCATAATGACCTCCATTCACTTCCTTGGCTCGTTCCGTATGTTTCTACTTCCATCTTCCTTTGCTAACAACCCATTTCGTTCCTCCGTTCAGCTTTTTATTCCCTTTCCTTTTTATTCCTTTTCCTTTTCTTGCCCATTCCTTCCCCTCTTTTTTCACCTTGCTTTCCCCCTCTTTCTATCTCCCTTTTCTAACAACCCATTCCGTTCCTCCGTTCAACTTTTCATTCCCTTGCCTCTGCTCATTCCTTCCCTCCGTTTCTATCTCCCTATTCCATTCCTTCGTTCCTGTACTTGTTCCATTCCCATCCCTCTGTTCACCGTTTCGTTCCCTTGTCCCGTTCCGCTTCTTTCCGGTTTTACTCCATTTCACGTTGAAGCTTTGAGGCGATACTGACTGGCATCCGAGCTGTTCAAACCCTATTTACGTTAATTGACTTCTGGTGCTTTCGAGCCTTGGGACTTGATATTTCTTGCTATATGTCTCTCTCTCTCTCTCTCACTCTCTCTCTTCTCTCTCTCTCTCGTACTCTCTCATGCTCTCGTCCACGTCTCGTGCTCCTCTGACTGCTCTCTCGTCTTCTCGTCCTCTCTCTCTGTACGTCGGTCCTACCGAGTCGGGTCTGGGTCTTCTCGGCTCGCGGTACTGCGTCCGTCGTCCTACCTCTGCTCTTCCGTCGGTCTCGGGTCCCGTCTCGGTCTCTTTGCTCTCTCTACGCGTTCCCCATCAGTGCTGGCGTCGGTGACCACTCTTTTCTCTCTATTTCTCCTCTTTCTTTGGGGTGATTCTATCCTGCCTGATAAGGTCGCCAGGTGAACGCTTAATGTTAGAGGGAACCTTTTGCTGTGGGTCTAAGTCTCCTTATCTCGGTCAGTCTGTGTCGCTGCGGTGTGTGTGTGTGTCGAGTCGTGCTCGCTCTGGTGCTCGTGCGTGCACGATTGGCTCCCAAGGGGTGATAGCGGGGTGTAAAAAAGTGTGATATCTCTCATCTTCAGCAGTCTCCTATGCCCTCGTCAGATGCACTGTGTCTCTTGGCCGCTCTGTTCTGTCTAATCACGTGTCGTGGTCTGCTCTGTCTGTGTGTGGAGGTTGTTTGTCGTGCGTCTCTCGGTCTCCCCGGATGCCTGATTAATCGCTCGGGGGGGAGGGGGGTTGGGCGACGGGTCACTTGGGAGTGGGCGATACGGGATGGGTGGGGTGGGGGAGCGGTGAAGGGGCGTAAATTGGGGAGGAGGCAGGGGTTAGGGAGATGGGACTTGGCGGTAAATTGGGGAGGGGGAGGAGGCGTGGGGGGTACTTGGGGAAGGGGATGGGGTAAATTGGGGTGGCGGGAGAGAGCGTAGCGTGTTGGGTAGGGGTCGGCAGCTTTTGGGGTTTGAATTGGGCTGGAGAGGGGTTGGGGGAATTTGGGGGAATGGCGGGTGGGGGGGAAGTACTTGGGACGGAGGGGAGGGGGTTGATTGGGGAGGGGGGTAGCTTGGGGTACAGGAGGGAAGTGGGGGATGAAGAGAAGGGGGAGCGAGTTGGGGAATGGGAGAAGGAAGAGTGAGAGAGTTTAGAGAGTACAGATGAGAGACAGAAGGACCAGAGAGGGCGTGAGTAGCAGACAGAAAAAGAGGTATGGACACGAATAGAGATAAGTCCAGATGAATAGATCCCAACCTTACCATCCCCATCCTACCCCCTACCCTCTCCACCCTCCCCCACCCACCCTCAACAATACAAAACAGATTCAACTCCAACCTTCAACCCCACCTCTCCCCACTCCCAGTCCCCATCCCTCCCCTCCCATCCCTCATCACTCCCACCCCATCCCCCACCACCATCCTTCATCAAACAGTATCAGCCAGAGACAAAACACAGCCCTCCGCCAATCCTCACCGCACGCAAGATTCCGCAGTCTCCGCTCCCACATCTCCCGGGGGATTCTTGGGCGGGGCCCGGGTGCGGTACCTGCAACTAATGAATCTCCCGAGCATTCTCTCTCTCATTTCTCTGCTCATCTCTCTCTCTCTTCTCTCTGTGGTGTGTGTGTGTGTGTTGTGTGTGTCTGTCTTGTCTGTCTGTCCTCTCTGTCTCTCTCTCTCTCTCTCTCTCTCTCTCTCTCTCTCTCTCTCTCTCTCTGTGTGTGTGTGTGTGTGTGTTTGTCTGTCTTTGTCTCTGTCTCTATAGTATCTGTCTTGTCTTTGTCTGTCTGTCTGTCTTTTCTGTTGTCTGTCTGTCTCTCTCTCTCTCTTTGTGTGTGTGTATGTCTGTCTCTGTCTCTCTCTCCTCTCTCTTCTCTCTCTCTCTCTCTCTCTCTCTTCTCTCTCTCTCTCTCCCTCTCCCCCCCCTCTCTCTCTCTCTCTCTCTCTCTCTTCTCTCTCTCTCTTCCATCTTCCTCTTTTTTTTTACTTCCTTCTTTCTACCTATTTCTTCCTCGTTTGCTTCTCTTTCTTTTCTTCTTCGTCTTATGCCTCCTTCCGTCCACTTCATCCCTTCTGCTTCCTTTCTCCTTCTTCCTACTTCTTACTCTTTCGTCCTTCTTCCTGTTTCCCTTTTCTTTCCTCTTCTTTTACCCTTCCTCGGTCCATTCCTTCTCTTCCTTCTCCATCCCCGTCTCCTTCCTCCTCTCTCTTTTCCCCTCCTTCTTTCCTCCATCCCCCTCTTCCTTTTTACCGTCCTCCCCTTTCTTCTTTCTCCTTATTCCTTCCTCTCCTTCCTTTCTCTCTCTCTCTTTCCTCCTTCTTCTTCTCTTCAGTCTCCCCTCTATTACCTCTCTCCCCTTCCTCTTGCCTCCCCTCTTCCTCTCCATCCTTCCTCCTCCTTAACCTCTCTCCATCCTTCTTCCTACCTCCTCCATTCTCATCCTTCCTTCCTTCCTCTCCTTCAATATTCTCCTTCCTTTTCCCCTTTTCTCCTTCCCCCCCCTCCCCCCTTCAATCCTCTCCTCTTAAAACGTAACAGACAAGGAAAGAGTGTGATGATAATCCTCAATCTCATTCCTTCCTTCCTCCTTCCTCTTCCTTCCCCTTCCTCTCCCTCTCCCTCCTTCCCTCTCTTCCTCCTTCATCTTCGTCACCCTTCGTGCAAGGAGCGAGTGAGATTAATAATCCTCAATCTCCTTCCTTCCTCCTACCCTTATCCCTCTCACCCTCCTCCCTCCTTCCCTCCTTCCCTCCTCCCATCTTCATCACCATCCGAAGCGAGAGTGAGGCAAGGAGCGGGTGAGAGGATAATCCTCAACCTCCTTCTTTCCCTCTCCCCTTCTTCCCCTTTCTCTTCCTTCTCCTCCCTTCCTCACTCTTTCCTACCTTCCTTCTTCCCTCCCTCCTTCTTTCCCTCTCTCCCTTTATTCCCTTCTCTCTTTCTCTCCTTCCCTCTCTTTCCCTTCCCTTCCCTTCCTCCTCCTCCTTCCTTCTTCTCTCCCTCTCCTTTCTCCTCCCCTCTTTCCCTTTCCTTCCTCCTTCCTCCCTTCCTCTCTCCTCCCTTCCTTCCTCCCTTCCCCTCCCTCCTCCTTCCTCCCTCCCTTCCTCCCTCCTTCCTTCTCCTTCCTTCCTCCCCTCCCCTCCTTCCGTTCCTTCCTTCCCTCCCTCCCTCCTTCCCTTCTTCCCCTTCCCTCCCTTCCTCCTCCTCCGAGACGAGAGGGAGGCAAGGGGCAAGTGTGATAATAGCTCTCATGATTTGGTGTCCCATACCGCCCGCCCTCCAGATCGCTTCCTCACGCCCATAAATGTCACGGGCGTAATCGAACTCGCGCTATCTGGGCCAGGTGGGCGGTGTTTTATATGTCTTTTTTTTTTTTTGTTTTGTTTTTTTTTTTGCTTCTTCTTCATGTCTTTTTTTTCTCTCTCTTCTTCAATTTTTTTTTCATTTTTTATTGTTATTATTATTTTTTATCATCTTTGCTTTTTTTTTTTTTAATTTCTCCTCTTCTTATTCTTTGTCTCATGTTTGTATTATCTCTCTCTCTCTCTCTCGCTTTACACACACACACACACAAACACACAGACACCACACACACACACACACACACACACACACACACACACACATATATATATATAGATAAATAATATATATATATATATATATATATATATATATATATATATATATATATATATATATATACATACATATATATACACACATAATTTGTATATTGTACATATATATAATCCAAACATCAGCAGAATAATCTCAAACTCTTCGGCCGAAATCAAAGTTTCCTCTACCGGCAAGTGCGCAGTAAACCCGGTTAAATTTGAGCTCAATCCCGTGCCGTTTTGCTCGCCAATGCACTCTCGCCTCTTCGGGAAACAACGTTTTCACTCGATTCCCGAAACCGCCGAAAACGTTTCCCATTTGCTGGTGTGCGGTTGATCGCCCTCGGGGTCTTTGCGAAGAGGGGAAGCGGGCGAGGGGGAAGGAGGGGGGAGGAAAGAGTGGGATGGGGAGGGAAGGAGGAAGAGGGGATGGGAGGGGAGGGAGGAAGAGGGGATGGGGAGGGGGAGGAAGAGGGGGGATGGGGGGGAAGGGAGGGGGGAGGAGGAAGGGAGGAAGAGGGGGATGGGGGAGGAAGGAGAAGAGGGGGAGAGGGAGAGGAAGAGGGGGATGGGGGAGGGAAGAGAGGAAGAGGGGATGGGAAAGGAAGGGAGGAAGAGGGGATGGGGAGGGAAGGGAGGAAGAGGGGGATGGGGGAGGGAAGGGAGGAAGAGGGGGTGGGGGAGGGAAGGGAGGAAGAGGGGGTGGGGGAGGAAGAGGGAGGAGGGAGGGAAGGAGGAAGAGGGGGGTGGGGGGAGGGAAGGGAGGAAGAGGGGGGAGGGGGAGGGAAGGGAGGAGGAGGGAGGGAAGGAGGAAGAGGGGGATGGGAGGGAAGGGAGGAGAGGGGATGGGGAGGGGAGGGAGGGAGGGGGAATGGGGGAGGGAAGGGGAAGAGGGGGATGGGGGAGGGGAGGGGAAGAGGGGGATGGGGGGGGGAGGAAGAGGGGGATGGGGAGAGGGGAGGGAGGAGGGGGGAGGGGAGGGAGGAAGAGGGGGATGGGAGGGGGAGGGGAGGGAGAGGAGGAAGGGGGATGGGGGAGGGAGGGAGGAAGCAGGGGATGGGGGAGGGAGGGAGGAAGAGGGGAATGGGGGGGAGGAGAAGGGGGATGGGAGGGGATGAGGAAGAGGGGATGGGGAGGGAGGGAGGAAGAGGGGATGGAGGGAGGAGAGGGGGAGGGAGGAAGGGAAGAAGAGGGGGATGGAGGAAAGGAAGAAGAGGGGAGGAGGGAGGGAGGAAAGGGGGATGGGGGAGAGGAAGGGAGAAGAGAGTTTGGGGGAGAAGATGGAGGGAGGAAGAGAGGAAGAGATATGGGGAGGAGGGAAGGCAGGGAAGAGGGATGGAGGGGAGAGAAGGGGGGGAGAGGATGGAAGGGGAGAGAAGGGAGGAAGAGGGGATGGAGGGGGAGTGAAGGGAGGAAGAGGGATGGAGGTGGAGGGAAGGAAGGGAGGGGGGAGAGAAAGGGAGAGGGAGGGGGGGAAGGAGGAAGGGGGAGGGAGAAAGAGGGGGAATGGGAGAGATGGATAGGTAGAAGGAGAGGGTGGAAGGGTAAAGGAAGAGGGATAATAAGTAGGAGGATGACTGGGAAGGGAGGTGGAAGAGGGAGACGGAGAAAGAGAGAGGAAGAGTGGGCGGAAGAGAAAGAAAGACTTGGAGAGGGATGAGATGGAAGGAAGGAAAATGAGAGAAGGGTGAGCTGGATGAAGAGGAAGGGAGGGCAAGAAGTCGGAG
>NW_020869638.1:851956-871956 GCF_003789085.1 Penaeus vannamei | reverse complement strand
ATATATATATACTATATATATATATTTATATATGTTAAACACACACACAAATTCACATACATATGTAGGTTGAAACGATAGGAAGAAAAATATGGGTAGACAAGGAGAGAGACAGATAGGCAGATAGATAGATAATGCAGCATCGATAGATAGATAGTTCATATACAGGTAGACAGATAGATCGATAGTTGGGTGAGACGGTGGGGAAGAGAAAGATGAAATAAGAAAGAAAATTAAAACAAATTAAAGAAAAGAAAGAAAAAGAAAAGAAAAAAACCTGAAAAAAATGAAGGAAAACAAGAAAAGAAAATATTGAAAAAGGAATTAAGAAGAAAACTTTATGATAGAGGAATCAAAAGCGAAATTCGATAAAAGAGGGAGTGAAAATACGACGTAAAAAAATCCTCCTGGCTGGAGAAAGAAGGAAGAGAAGGTGAGAATGAGTAATGGAAGGAAGAAGGGGAAGTGGGAAAAAAGGAGAAGGAGGAAGGGGAGGCAGAGGAGAGAGAGAAGAGAGAGAGAGAGACAGAGAGAGAGAGAGAGAGAGAGAGAGAGGAGAGAGAGAGAGAGAGAGGAGAGAGAGAGAGAGAGAGAGAGAGAGAGAGAAGAGAAAGAGAAGAGAGAGAGAGAGAGAGAGAGAGAGAGAGAGAGAGAGAGAGAGAGACAGACAGCGACAGAACAGACAGACAGAACCAGACCAGAGACAGAGACAGGACAGAGAGGAGAGAGAGAGAGACAGATATAGAGAGAGAGAGAGAGAGAGAGAAGAAAGAGAGAGAGAGAGAGAGGAAACGACGACGAAGAATTAAAAGCAAAAGCAATGAGAAAAACGCATACATATATACATACATGTATGTATATATGTATATACGTGTGCGTATGTATCTCTACCTATCGAGATATCCACTAAGCGTAATTGGAAAGCCAAAAGGTTTCGGGAACAACAGAGCCAGAAAAACCGAGCTCAAAAAGCGACTTTTTCTTCCTTCTTTCCTCCAACTATGGCTCCTTCTCCTCCTCCTCCTTCTCCTTCTTCTTCTCCTCCTCCTCCTCTTCTTCTTCTTCTTCTTCTTCTCTTCTTCTTCTTCTTCTTCTTGGCTTTCTCTTCTTCTTTCTTCCTGCTTCTTCTTCTTCTTCTCTTCTCTCTTCTTCTCCCTTCTTCCTCCTCCTCCTTCTCCTTCTTCTTCTTCTTCTCCTCTCCTCCTCCTTCTCCCCTCCCCTCCTCCTCCTCCTCCTCCTCTCCCCTCCCCCTCCTCCTCCTCCTCCCTCCTTCTTCTCCTCCTCCTCCTTCCCTTCTTCTTCTTCTTCTTCTTCCTCCTCCTCCTCCTCATCCTCCTCCTCTTCCTCCTTCTCCTCTCCTCCTCCTCCTCCTCCTCCCTCCTTCTTCTCTTCCTCCTCCTCCTCCCCCGACCCGAGAGAAAAGACAAAAGCTTAGTATTGAAGAAGAAAAGAAGAGAAAAATTAAAAACCATGATTTTTTTTTCTTTTTCTTTTTATTGGAATTATTTCAAAGTGGTATCATCATTATTTTTTTTCTTTGTACCTTTTTTTTTTACTTTTTTTTAATGGAGAATCTGAAGGAAAAAAAAGGTTAGCATTCGAATTTGCATAAACGGAAGAGAAAACAAAAAGTATCTTCTTTTCTTTCTTATTTTTTCTCTCATTTCCTTTTTTTTTCTTTCTTTTTTTTTTTTAGCTAAGACCTCTTAGAAAATTCACAGGAATATGGAGTCTTAACTAAAAGCACTTCAGGAATCTAGTGAAAGATGCAGATGAAGTAAAGCAAAAACGAAGCGGAGAGGCGGAAAGGGAGAGGAAAAAGTGAGAGAGAGAGAGGGAGAGAGGGAGAGAGGAGAGAGAGATAGAGAGAGAGAGAGAGAGAGAGAGGGAGAGAGAGAGAGAGAGTTAGAGAGAGAGAGAGAGAGAGAGAAGAGAAAGATAGAAACCAAAGGAAAAAGAAGATATCCAAAAAAATTGCAGCACATCCTACCCCCCCCCAAAAAAAAAAAAAAAAAAAAAAACACGAGAAAGAAAGTGAAAAAAGAAAAATAGAAAATATCCAAAAAAAAACCTACCCCCACCCCTTCGAGAGAAAAAATAAAGATAAGAAAAAACAGAAAAGAGAAAAAAGAGAAAATAAAGCAAAAGAAAGAATATCAAGATAGAAAAAAGTGAAATCTGAAAGAGAGAGAGAGAGAGAGAGAGAGAGAGAGAGAGAGAGAGAGAGAGAGAGAGAGAGAGAGAGAGAGAGAGAGAGAGAGAGAGAGAGAGAGAGAGAGAGAGAGAGAGAGAGAGAGAGAATAGATAAAAAAAAGAAAATAAAGTAAAAGACAGAATACCAAGATAGAAAAAAGTGAAATCTGAAAGAGAGAGAATGAGAGAGAGAGAGAGAGAGAGAGAGAGAGAGAGAGAGAGAGAGAGAGAGAGAGAGAGAGAAGAGAAATGAAAAATAAAGTAAAAGAAAGAATACCAAGATAGAAAAAAAGTGAAATCTGGAAAGAGAGAGAATGAAAAAAGAGAGAGAGAGACAGAGACAGAGAACAAGAGAATATGAGAGACAGAGAGAGAAAGAAAAGAAAATAAAGCAAAAGAAAGAATACCAAAAAAAAAAAAAAAAAAATTGAAAGCGTAAAATCGCCGCCCATTGTTCCCCGAGTGAGAGGCGCGGAGTTGGAACTCTTCGTGACTTCCCTTCCGGCTTTCCTTCTTGCTTCTTCCTTCTTTTCATTTCTTCCTTCCTTCTTTCCTCCCTTCATTCATTCCATTTATTAATTTTCTTTCTTCCTTCCTTCGTTTCTTCCTTCTTTTCATTCTTCCTTCCTTCCTTCCTGCCGCTTCATTTATTAGTTTTCTTTCCTTCCTTCCTTCGTTTCTTCTTTTCTTTTCAAATTCTTCCTTCCTTCTTCCCTTCCATTTAAATAATTTCTTTCTTCCTTCTCTTCGTTTCTTCCTTCTTTTCGTTCTCTTTCCTTCTTTCCTCCTTCCATTCATTCTTTCTTTATTTTCCTTCATTTATTTCTTCCTTCTTTTCATTCTTCCTTCCTTACTTCCTTCCTTCTTCCTTCATTTATTGATTTCTTTCTTCCTTCCTTCCTTCGTTTCTTCCTTCTTTTCATTCTTCCTTCTTTCCTCCTTTCATTCATTCATTTATTAATTTCTTTCTTCTTTCCTTCCTTCTTTTCGTTCTTCCTTCCTTCTTCTTTCATTCCTCCTTCATTTAATTTTTTCTTTCTTCTTTCCTTCTTTATTTCTTTTCCTTCGCTTTCATTTCTTCCTTCATTCATTCTTCATTCATTCTTTCTTCCATTCTTTTCCATTCTTTCTTTCTTCCTTCCTTCTTCATTCCTCCTTCATTTCATTATTTCTTCCTTCCTTCCTTCCTTCATTTTTTTCCCTCCTTCCATTCCTCTTCATTCCTTCATTCATTCACCTTCTTTCCTTCCATTCTTCCTCATTCATTTATTTTCTTCCTTCGAGAACCAGCCCCTGGGAAGCGGCGTGGATAACTAGAGGAAGAGAGGAAGAAGAAGAAGAAGAGGAGGAAGAGGAAGAAGAAGAGAGGAGGATGAATGGCAGAAGGAGAGGAGGGAGGAAGAAGAGAGGGGAGGAGAGGAGATGGAAGAGGAAGAAGAAGAAGGAAGAATAGGAGGAGGAAAGGAAGAGGAGGATGGAGAAAGGAAGAGGGAAGAGGAGGAAGAGGAAGAAGAGGAGGAGGAGAGGAAGAGAAGGAGAGGAGGTGAAGAGGAAGAACTAGAGGAAGAAGAAGGAGGAAGAGAGAAGAGGAGAGGAGGAGAAGTGGCCCAGAAAGAGAGTAGGATGAGGAAGAAGAAGAGGAAGGACAAGGAGGAAGGGGGAAGATGGAGGACCATAAGGATAAGAATGGAGTAGAGAGGAGGGAAGACAAGAAAGAAGAAAAACAGATAAAGGAGGAGTTATAGCAAGGAGGAAGAAGATAAGTGTTGGAAGAAGAGAGGAGAGGTAAGAGGAGGAGAAGGAAGAAGAAGAGGGAGGAAAGGAGAAAGAAAGAGGAAGAAAGGAGGAGGGTAGGGGAAGAGGGGAGGATAAGGACAACAGGACGCAAGAGGAAACAGAGGGATGAGACGAAAGAGAAAAGAAGAGGAGGAAGAGAAGAGAAAGAAGAGGAAAGGAGGAAGACGAAGATCAGAAAAGAGTGAAGAATAAATAATAAGAATGGTAATAATAAGTAATAATAATAATGATAGTAATAATAATAATAACAATACTAATAATTGATAATAATCATAATAATAATATCAATGAATAATACAATAACTAATAAGACAGAAGAAAGACAAAAAGCCAAACAACACACGAAGACGGCAGAAAGACCAAAAGAAGAAGAAACCAAGAAAAACAAAGAGGAAGAATAAGAAGAAATAAGAGGAAAATGAAGAGGCTCTGACCTGGCTTCGGAACCGCCTCCGCCATCTTGCCAATTCGCTCGTAAAGAAACAGCGGAATGCTTCGATGTAAAACCTTAATTTGGTGACTGATCGATCGCGGAAAAAACTTTTTTTTTTTTTTTTTTTTTTTTTGCGATTAGATGTAGGTGCATCTATCTGTCTATTTGTCCATCTACTTATATTTATTTGTCTTTTTGTCCATTTGTCCATCTACTTATTTTTATTTGTGTACCTGTCCATCTACTTATATCTATCTGTCTATTTGTTATCTATTTATCTACCTGTCTATCTATCTATTTGCCTCTCTATTATCTATCTATCTATTGATCAAATGATCTATCAACCTACACACGCACACACACACACACACACACACGCACTATCACATACACATCTATTTCATTATTTATCTTTATTGATTTCCTGAATAATCTATTTTCCGATTTTCATCAATCGTTATCGATAACCTATTTACTCCCATTTATCCACCATATTAATTTCTATATCCATTTATCTCTGTCTAATTAGCCATTATTTTTTTCCGGGTGGCGGGGGGGGGGGGGGTAAGAGACCCTCGACCTGCTTGCTTAACAGGTTCCTTGGTTCCTAATTGCTCTTAATTGATTATTGGTCATTAGGGAAATGGTACTTGATTGTCTGCCCTCATTGTAGGTTACAGGAGAGAGGGAGAGATAAATGGGGAAGGAGGGAAGAGGGAAGGAGGGAAGAGGGGCGGAGGGAGGGGGAGAGGGAAAGGAGGGATAGGAGGGGCGGAGGGAGGGAAGGAGAAAGGGAGGGAGGGAGGGAGGGAGCGGAGAGAGAGGGAGAAAGGGAGGGAGGGGAATGAGGAAGGAGAGAGAGAAAGAGAGAGGGGAGGAAAGAGAGAGAGAGGGAGAGAGAGAAGAAGACGAGAGAGAGAGAGAGAGTAGATAGATAGATAGATAGATAGATAGATTAGATAGAAGAGAGAGAGAGAGAGTAGAGGAGAGAGAGGAGAGAGAGAGAGGGAGGGGGAGAAGGGAATAGAGAGAGGAGAAAGAGAGGGAGAGAGAGAGAGAGAGAGAGAGAGAGAGAGAGAGAGAGAGAGAGAGAGAGGAGAAGAGAGAGAGAGAGAGAGAGAGAGAGAGAGAGAGAGAGAGAGAGAGAGAGAGAGAGAGAGGAGAGAGAGAGGAGAGAGAGAGAGAGAGAGAGAGAGAGAGAGAGAGAGAGAGAGAGAGAGAGAGAGAGAGAGAGAGAGAGAGAGAGAGAGAGAGAGAGAGAGGAGAGAGAGAGAGAGAGAGAGAGAGAGAGAGAGAGAGAGAGAGAGAGAGAGAGAGAAAGAAAGAAGAAGAGAGAGAGAGAGAGAGAGAGAGAGAGAGAGAGAGAGAGAGAGAGAGAGAGAAGAGAGAAGAGAAAGAGAGAGAGAAAGAGAAGAAAAAGAGAGAAGAGAGAGAGAGAGAAGAGAGAGAGGAGAGAGAGAGAAGAGAGAGAGAAAGAAAGTGAGAGACAGACAAACAGACAAAGACAACACCACAAAACCGCGAAAAATGTCATCCACTAATACGAAAAGAAACAATAACCCTTCTCTACAAAACTTATCCTCACATAATCCTAATTATTCCTTCACGTACTTATTACGCTACCCACAGTAATTAAAATAACCCACAGCCGTTTTCTCTGACGTAAAAAAAAAAAAAAACTCCGTAAACTTCCCCTTCCGACATCCGTGTAAACAACTCACGTGACCTCCAAGCATGATGACGTCACTCCCAGCGATTACACTTGCCGGTAAAGAGTGAGCAGTAAGACCCCCTGACAGCGTGCTCTTGTCGGGAAAGGTCACGCTGATGCCTCCATCCTGTCTTTGGCCCCGCATAAAGGTCATAAAAGCGAAGGCAAACGCAATATGGGGCGACGGTTGCTGTGGCGTTCTTGCAAGCTTGTAACCGTCTGCGCTTACACGAACGCTCGACGACTGATCCGACATAATGAGAAAAATGGCCGCCGGGAAGAGTGAATGGCGCCACCTGCCTTCCTAACTTCGGCGGCTGTTTCCTCTTCCTCTTCTAGTCTTCTCCTCTCCGTCTTATTCCTCTTCCTCTTGTTTGTTCTTTCGCTGTCTTTCTATTCCGCCTTCCTTCGTTGTTTTTTTTCTCTCTCTCTATCCTCTCGTCTTCTTTGGTCTTTCTCTTCTTCCTTCTGTCTTCCTTCTCATATCCTTTCTTGTTATCTCTCTCCCTCCTTCCGTCTTCCTCCTCTATTCTTTTCTTGCTCTTTCTCTCTCCTTCTATTTCTCTTCCTTTCCTGTCTCCCTCCTTCCTCCATCCTCTTCCCTCCAATCTCTCTCGCCTACCTCCTAACTCCCTCCCCCTTCCCTTTCCTTCCCTCCTCCCCTTCCCTTCCTTTCTTCCCTTTCCTTCCGCCTCCCCTCTCCATCCCTTCCCTCCTTCCCTTCCTTTCCTCCTTCCCCTTCCCACTCCCTTGTTTACTTCCACTTCCTTATCCTCTGCTTCCCCTTCCCTTCCCTTCCCTTCTCCATCCCCCCTTCCTCGCCCCCTCTCCCCTCCCCCTTCCTCCCACCCCTCTCCATCCTTCCTCCACTCCCCATCCCTCCCCTTCCCCTCCCATCCCTCCCCCCTCCCCTTCCTCCCCCCCTCTCCACCCCTCCCCCTTCCCCCCCTCCCCCCCCCCCTATTTCCTCCAACCGATCAAGCCACGATATTGCACCCCATTCCGAGGGGCGTATTAGCGGGCCTTGCATTGGCGGGGATGGGCGGGGATGGGCGGGGATGGGCGGGGATAGGCGGGGAATGGGCGGGGATGGGCGGGATGGGCGTGATGCCACGACAAAGGCGGGATTAGGACGGCCGTGAAGGATCGCAGGATATCGACCCCCGTCACGTGGGAAGCGTGTTATGAGAAGCAGACGAGGATCAAACTATATTTAGGCTCGTGGAACCTCTTCGTTTGAGGCAGTCGCGTGTGCGTCGGGGTGGAGGGGAGGGTGTGTGTGTGTGTCGTGTGTGTGTGTGTGTGTGTGTGTGTGTGTGTGTGTGTGTGTGTGTGTGTGTGTGTGTGGTGTGGTGTGTGTGTGTGTGTGGTGTGTGTGTGTGTGTGTGTGTGTGTGTGTACATGTGTGTGTGTGTGTGTGTATGACAATTGTGTATTGTGTGTGTTGTGAGTGCGTGCATTCATGTCTTTCCGTGTGTGTATCTCCACCGAAAGTCGCGTGTATGTACCTGTGTTTACCAAACCATCTATCCACACACACAAATCCAAAACAAAGAAGAAGAAAACAAACAAACAAACAAACAAAAAACATGAAAGCAGAGATGCCGCTGTGTCCTTAGGGGGTTTCTGTGCAGAGAGGGAAGAAGGGGAGGAGGAGAAGAGAGGGGAAGAAGGGGAGGAGGAGAAGAGAGGGGGAAGTAAGAGGGGAGAGGAGAAAGAAGAGAGGGGGAGGAGGGAGAGGGGAGAGCGAAGTGGGAAGAGGGAGAAGGGAGAGGAGATAGGAGGAGGGGGAAGCGAGAGGGGGAGAGGAGAAAGAAGAGGTGGGGAGGAGGGAGGGGAGGGGGTGGGAAGGGAAGAAAAGGGAAGAGGATGGTTGGAGGTAAGGAAAAGGGAAAGTAAGGGAGGGGAAGGAAAGGGAAGGGGAGGGACGAGAAGGAAGAGGGAAGAAGAGAGAGGGTAAAGCGAGTGGGAAGAGGGAAAAACAAGTGGGATGAGGGGAGAGGAGAAAGGGGAGACATGAAAAGAGTGGAAAGCGAAAAGAAAGAGGAGAAAGGAGAGAGGACAGAAGGGAAAGGAGAACGCGAGAAGGGAGAGAAGGGAAAGCGAAAGGGGAGACGGGAGAGAGTAGAGGAGAAAGAAGAGAGGGGAGATTCCCTCGCACAGAAGTTGAGCAGGAAGCAAATGAGAAAAAAGAGGAAGAGAGGGAGGCAAAGAAGAAATGCAAATTCACGGGGGAGAGCGGGAGAAGAGATGAAAGGAGTAATCAGGGTGTGTGATAGACACAGAAATGTACACGGATTTATACAGTAGGTACCTGCATACATACATGCATGCGTGAAAAGGAATGTGTGAAGATATATTTGTATATATATATATATATATATATATATATATATATATATATATATATATATATTATATTATATATGTATACACACACACACACACACACACACACACACACACACACACACACCACACACACACACACACACACACACACACACACAACACACACACACACACACATATATATATATATATATATATATATATATATATATATATATATATATATATATATATATATATGTATATATATATGTATATAAAATACACATATATATATATATATATATATATATATATACATATATATATATATATATATATATATATATATATATATATATATATATATATATATATATATATATATATATATATATATATATATATATATATATATACATATATATATATATATATATATTATATATATATATATATATATTATATATATATATGTGTAGAAAGAGAGAGAGAGAGAGAGAGAGAGAGAGAGAGTGAATTGTGATGTATATATATATATATATATATATATATATATATATATATATATATATATATATATATATATATATATATATATATATATATATATATATATATATATATATATATATATATATATATATATATATAAACAAATAGCAAACACATAGCTGTGTATCTGACCGCATTCATACGCACACAAACGCACTCACACGCGGTCGACACGAACCCGGAGCCAAACCTGCCTGACGCGGAAGTGCAAACGGGTTCCGGGAAAAGTCTGCAGGCAAAGCTAACAAGGTCGGCCTACCTTATACCGACAAGAGGCGGATCGGGACGGAGATAAGGCGAGGAAAAAGTCGATCGGAGATTTCTTGGGTCGAAGGCGGCGCGAGGTTTGAAATGGAGCGGTCGAGGGCATAGAAAACGGAGGCAAGATTTTTTTTTTTTTTTTTTTTTTTTTTTAATTTGTTTTATTATTTTTTTTTGTTTGTTTATTTTGTTTTTTTATATTTTTCGGCGTTTTGTTTATATTTTTGTTTGGTTGTTTAGCAAGATTTTATATTTTTGTATCTTTTTCGTCTTGTTTATTTATTCTGTTTATTTAACGAAGGAAAGGATTTTTTGTATCTTTTTTCATCGTTTTATTTATTTTTTGTTTATTGATTTTTGGTCTTATTTATTTATTTAATTATTTATAGGTTTATTTATTTATCGATTTATTTTTGTTGTCTTAATTGTTTAATTATTTATCGGTTTATTTATCGATTTATCTATCTATCTGTTATTCGTTTTAATACGTGGGATTAAATGGCTTGAACGTTGGTTTTTGCTTGTTGCTTTATTCCCTCTGAAAGGCGAAATTGGCTCAGATTTTGAGATAAGATAAAGAAAGGAGAAAAAACAAACAAAAAAAAAAAAAAAAAAAAAAACACACACACACAAAATAAGAGTAACGTAGAAAAGAAAGATTAAAATATATATATATATATATATATATATATATATATATATATATATATATATATATATATATATATATATATATAAACCGAGACCGAAAGATAAAAGAGAGACGACGAAGTCTAAAATCCATCCAATAGATTATGGAAGGCCTTGCAAATATTGATATTGCATTCTCAGCTCTGCCGTGAGTTATGCGCGCAAGGGAGGGAGGAGGGAGGGTGAGGAGGGAGGGAGAGGGAGGGGGAGGGAGGGAGGGGAGGGAGGGAGGGTGAGGGAGGGAGGGAGGGAGGGAGGGAGAGGGTGAGGGAGGGAGGGTGAGGGAGGGGAGGGAGGAGAGAGGAGAGGGAGGGAGGGAGGGGAGGGAGGGAGGGAGGAAGGGAGGGAGGGAAGGGGGTGAGGAGGGAGGGAAGGAGGGTAGGAGGAAGGGGGATGGAGGGAGGGAGGGAGGGGGAGGGGGGAGAGAGGGGGTGTAAAGGGTTGACTCGGCAGAAAAAGATGTATCACCTGACATGCTTGTTCTCTGTTCTAGTGGGTTCTTAAAAGACATCTTGTTGGTGACTGTAATTCATTTTTTTTTGTGGGTGTAAGGGTGAGGGTGGTGTGTGCGTTTTTTTGTGTGTGTTTATTGGGGAGGCGGTTGTGTGCGTTGTTTTTGAAAGGGAATGTTTGTGTTGTATGTGTGTTTGTGGGTAGAAGGGAAGTGTTTGTGTTTGCTTGCCTGTGCTGTGTGTGTGTGTGTGGATGTTGTGGATGTGTGGATGTGTAGATGTGAATGTATGTGTATTTACGTGTATTTGTGTGTATTATTATTATTACCATTATTATAATTTCCATCACATGACCCCCCCATCATCATCATCATCATCATTATTGCTGTCTATGCTTTTCCCAACTCTCAAGACAAGCCAAAGTGTCCTCCAGATATGAGATGAAAGCCTCCACGGAAGGGCGAGCGTCCGGGACCCACGCCCTTCCCCGCCCTACCATCGCGGGCAACTGGGGGTTTCCGAGTCCCAGGAGCGAGGACACGCGCCAGAGGCAGTAGGCCAGCCCCACGACGTCGGCTCTCTCGTCCAGCGCCTCGCCCCTGAAGAACTCGGCCGCGCACCAGGGGTACCTTCGGACCTGCATCCTCCAGTCGCTGCGGGTCCTGTAGGGCGACCTCCGACCGATTTTCGTAGAGTTGCCGAAGTCTATCAGACGGGCCAGCGGTTCGTGGTCTTCGTAGGTCACCATGACGTTGCTGGGCTTCAGATCAGCGTGGACGATCCCGCAGGCGTGAAGCTCCTACAGCTGCCTCGCGAGTGAGAGCATTAGTTCATAGCACTCGTGGTCGTCGCGGACTCTCCTGCTAGCTATAACGGAAGAGAGCGTATAAGGACCCAAGTACTCCATGACAATGATCCCCGCCTTGGGTTCACAGCAGATCAGCCTCGGGGCGCCCGCTCTCCCCTGGAGGTAGGCCAAGATGGATGCCTCGTGGTAAGTTATGCTCTCGACATATCGCCGCTAAGCCCCCTCGTTTTTCTTCCCCGCTAACGGCTTGTCAAAACCCTCGGCGTAAGCATCTGGGCCTACGACCTCACCACGGGGAAGCAACTGCTCTAAGTCGGGCGTCGTTTTCGGGTCGGTGAAAGCTTTGAGCCCAAATGCCGCTCTCGTTTCTGATTCTCTGTTTACACCCAGAAGCCACTTGGGTATAGCAGTTAGTGCGAGACACAGATAGGATAGGATTGCTAGCAAAATTATTTTCATTCTGAACGCTGCAACGACATAAATGCCTGGCCAGATGGATACCATATTTACCGCGAGACCAGAGAGAGAGAGAGAGAGAGAGAGAGAGAGAGAGAGAGAGAGAGAAGAGAGAGAGAGAGAGAGAGAGAGAGAGAGAGAGAGAGAGAGAGAGAGAGAGAAGAGAGAGAGAGAGAGAGAGAGAGAGAGAGAGAGAGAGAGAGAGAGAGAGAGAGAGAGAGAGAGAGAGAGAGAGAGAAAGAGAGAGAGAGAGAGAAAATACACCGACGTCTTTATCATTCAAGAATCGCAACACCATCATTCTCTCCCCTTTATTCCCTTATTTAGCTACTCTTCTACTCTTCCGCTTTTGTTAACACTCCCCTGGCTCTAGATTTTCGTTCTTGTCATTATCCCTTGCTCACTCCTTTATCATTCTCTGTTCTTCTATTTCTCCATTCTTTTAGTCGTCTCTTTCCTTTAGTCCTCTCTTTATTCCTGCCTCTTAAGTCATCTTTTCTTATGGTTTTCTTCCAAATACTTCTTCCTCTTCCATTCTTCCTTATTCCCTTTCGCTCATCTCTTTTCCTGTTTTCCCCCTTTTAATCCTTCTCCTTTCCCTCCTGTTCTTCCTGTTTACCATTGGTTATTTCTCTTTCCTCCTATCCTTCTCCTTCCTTTCTTCCTATTTCTCTCTTCGCATCTTATCCTTTATTTCGTCTCTCTTTTCTTTTCTTTCTTATGCCTCTTTCATCGTTCTTGTGTTCCTCTTCTTCTCTTCCTTCTCCACTTACCTTGCCCTACTATTTTTTCCCCCTCCTCTATCCCCCCTTTCGGCTAGTTCTTCATCTTCTTTCATTATTCTCCTGGTTTCTTTCTTTTCTTCTTCCTTGCTTTGCCTCCCTTATCCTCTTTCTACTTCACTATCGTCCTCTTTCTCATATCCCTTTTTTCTTCGCCTTCTCCATCTCCTTCTTTCTTCCCTTTGCTTTGTCCCCCTTTTCTCTCCCTTCCCTTGGCTCTCTCTTTTTTCTTTCTCTTTCATCTGCCTTCTCCTCGTTCTCTTCCTTTTCCTCCTCTATCTCCCTCTTCTTCTTTTTCCTCCTCCAGTCTTCTCTTCCTTTGCCTCCATTTATTTCCCTCTTCTCTCTTTCCCTCTCCTCTTCCATTTCCCTCCTCCTCTTCCTCTTTTTCCTCCTCCAGCCTTCTCTTCTTTTACCTTCGTTTATTTCCCTCTTCCCCTCCTCTTCCTCTTGCTCTTTTTCCTCTTTCTCTTCCTCATTTTCTCCTCCTCTTCCATCTCCCTCTTCCTCATCCTTTTTTTCCTCCTCCAGCCTTCTCTTCCTTTGTCTTCGTTTATTTCCCTCTTCCCCCTTCCCCCCTCTTCCTCTTCTCCTTTTCCTCTTCTCTGCTTTTTTTCCTCTTTCTCTTCCTCCTTTTCTCCTCTTCTTCCTTTGTCTTCGTTTATTTCCCTCTTTCCCCTTCCCCTCCTCTTCCTCTTCCTCTTTCTCTTCCTCTTTTTCTCCTCCTCTTTCATCTCCCTCTTCCTCTTTCTTTGTCTTCGTTTATTTCCCTCTTCCCCCTTCCCCTCCTATTCCTCTTTCTCTTTTTCCTCTTTCCCTTCCTCCTTTTCTCTTTTTTTCCTCTTCCTCTTCTTCTTTTTCTCCTCCTCTTCCATCTCCCTCTTCCTCTTCCTCTTTTTCCTCCTCCAGCCTTCTCTTACTTTGTCTTCGTTTATTTCCCTCTTCCCCCTTCCCCTCCTCTTCCTCTTCTCCTTTTCCTCTTGCTCTTCTCCTGTTCCTCTTGTTCTTTTTCGTCATCCTCCTTTTCCTCTTCCTCTTGCTTTTTTTTCCTCTTTGTCTTCCTCCTCTTCCTCTTCCTCTTTTTCTCTTCCTTCACCTTCCTGACCCACACTTGCATCCGTCCTTCGCCTGTCCTTCCCCTCGTTCGTTCGTTTCTTCCATTCGCTCGTTTGTCTTGTCCGTCCGTCCTTTTGTCCCTCTTGACCGCCTTTCGTTCGTCCTTCCCGTTCGTCCGTCATTCTAGTCTTTCCCGTTCTTCCTGTTCGTGTCGTCCGTTTTTTCCTTGTCCAATTCGTCCTTTATGTCCTTTACGTTCTTCCTGTCTGCCTTTCCCTCGTCCTGCCTGCCCTTCCTGACCGCCTTTTGATCGTTCTTCCTTGCTCGTCCATTCCGTCCGTGACTTTCGGTCTTCCGTCCGTTCTTCCCGTCCTCCTCTTCCTGGTCCTTCTCTTCCTTCCTGTCCTTCCTGTCTGCCTTTCCCTCGTCCTTCCTTCCTTCTTGTCCCTCCTGATCGCTTTTGGTCGTTCTTCCTTGCTCGTCCGTTCCGTCCGTGATTTTCGCTCTTCCGTCCGTTTTTCCCGTCCTCCTCTTCCTGGTCCTTCCCGTCCTTCCTTCCTTCCTGTCCCTCCTGAACGCCTTTCGCTCGTCCATCTTCGTCCATCCCATCCGCCTTTCCCTCGTCCTTCCGTCCCATCCTCGTCCTTCCCATCCCTCGTCCTGTTCCTCCGTCCTTCGCGTCCTTCCCTTCCACCCCGTCCATCCTCGTCCTTCCTATCACCTCTCTCTCGTTCTGTCCTTCCTTCCCATCCACCTCTCCCTCGTCCTGTCCGTCCGTAATTCCCATCCATCCCGTCCATCCTCGTCCTTCCTATCCACCTCTCTCTCTCGTCCTTCCTATCCCCTCTCTCTCGTCCTGCCTTCCTTCACGTCTTCCCATCCGCCTCTCCTCGTCCTTCCTATCCACCTCTCCCTCGTCCTTCCTATCCACCTCTCCCTCGTCCTGTCCTTCCTTCCCGTCCATCCCGTCCATCCACCTATCCGTCGTCCTTCCTATCCACCTCTCTCTCTCTCGTCCGTTCGTCATTACTTCCCTTCCATCCCGTCCTTCTTATCCACCTCTCTCTCGCCCGTCCGTCGTCCTTCCTATCCACCTCTCTCTCGTCCGTTCGTCCGTCCGTATCACAGTCACGCGTCACCGGCTAATAGTGACAAGGACATGACCGGATAGGGAAGTGGGCGGCGGATTTGACCTTTCTGGACGCGGCTCCGGGGCGGCTGTAAGGGGTGGGGTGGGGGTGTTAAGGGGGGGTGTTAAGGGGGGTTATGAGGGGTGTTGTTAAGGGGATGAGGGGTGTTAAGGGGGATGAGGGTGTTAAGGGGTTAAGGGGGATGAGGGAGGTTAAGGGGGATGAGGGGATGAGGGGGTTAAGGGGGTTAAGGGGGATGAGGGGATGAGGGGCGGTGTCAAGGGGGGTTAAGGGGGATGAGGGAGGGAGGGGTAATGGGGTGTAAGGGGGTGTAAGGGATAATGGGGATAAGGAGGTATAAGGGTGTGTGAGAGGGATGAGGAATATAAAGGGGTAAAGGGAATGAGGGGAAATAAAGGGGTAAGGGGGGGGAATGAGGGGGATGATGGGGAGTAAGGGGGATAAGGGATAAAAAGCGAGAGTGAGGAGTAAAGGATGAGGTAAGGGTGAGGGGGATTAGGAGGGATAATGAGGGGAAGAAGAGGGGAACTGAGGGAGTCAGTGGGTGAGGAATAAATGGTTGAAGCGTGAGAGGGGGGGGGGTTGAGAGTGGTCGGGGTGGGTGGGGGAGGAGGGGTGAGAGTAGTCAGGGTGGAGGGAGGAGGGAGGGGGGGGAGAGGTGAGAGTTAGGGGGGGAGAGATGAGATGTAGGGGGGGGAGGGTGAGAGTAAGTGTGGGGGGGGGAGAGGAGAGAGAGGTGAGAATAGTCGGGGTGGAGGGGGGGGCAATAGTAGTGGGGGGGGAGTTGATGTGAGAGAGAGGGGTGGGGAGAGAGGAGAGAGAGGTGAGAGTAGTGGGGGAGTTGTGGTAAGGGATAAGGGTATTGGATGCAAGGGGGAGGAAGCGAAAGGAGAAAGGAGGACAGAGGGAGAGGAGGGAGGGGGAGGAGGGGAGGAGGAGGAGGAAGGAGTGTTCGTGATCCCTTAAGGGGCATCATGGGATTTTTTTTTTTTTTTTTTTTTTTTTTTTTTTGAGGCGGGGTTAGTTGGGTGAACTTTTTTTTTTATTTTTTTTTTTTTTATTGGGGTCCCTTACATATATCTTTTTTTTTTTTTCTAGAAAAGACCCTTGGCACCTCTTATGTCTTTCGATACCTCTTAGAAAAAAATCTTTAGACACCACTTACTAAAAAGGTAATTCAAAACCTCAAAAAATCTTTCAAAACCTCTTAAAAAAAACCTACTTCCGATCCCTCTTAAGAAAGACCTTCCGACGCCACTTAGAAAGGTCTTTCAAGCCCTCTTATAAAGGTCCTAGAAAGGTCTCTCGCAGCCTCTTTGTGACCTCTTTGTTGGCTCTCTGACCCCCGGGGGCGGAGTGCTCTGTCGCCGGAGCCTTGGGAAACGCGAACTCAATTCCTCTTAGCCGACTCTTGTACAAAGAATTATTCTTAATTACTCTTGTTCCTCTTAGACGACTCTTGTACACAGAATTACTCTTAATTACTCTTGTTCCTCTTAGCCGACTCTTGTACAAAGAATTACTCTTAATTGCTCTTGTTCCTCTTAGGCGACTCTTGTATAAAGAATTACTCTTAATTGCTCTTGTTCCTCTTAGGCGACTCTTGTGCAAAGAATTACTCTTAATTACTCTTGTTCCTCTTAGGCGACTCTTGTACAAAGAATTACTCTTAATTACTCTTGTTCCTCTTAGGCGACTCTTGTGCAAAGAATTAGTCTTAATTACTCTTGTTCCTCTTAGGCGACTCTTGTGCAAAGAATTACTCTTCATTACTCTTGTTCCTCTTAGGCGACTCTTGTACCAAGAATTACTCTTAATTACTCTTGTACTCTTGTGCAAGCTTGTTCTCTTAGGCGACTCTTGTACAAAGAATTACTCTTAATTACTCTTGTTCCTCTTAGACGACTCTTGTAAAATTACTCTTCATTACTCTTGTTCCTCTTAGGCGACTCTTTGAATTACTCTTAAATTAACTCTTGTACAAAGCTTAATTACTCTTGTTCCTCTTAGGCGACTCTTGTACAAAGAATTACTCTTAATTACTCTTGTTCCTCTTAGGCGACTCTTGTACAAAGAATTACTCTTAATTACTCTTGTTCCTCTTAGACGACTCTTGTGCAAAGAATTACTCTTAATTACTCTTGTTCCTCTTAGGCGACTCTTGTACAAAGAATTACTCTTAATTACTCTTGTTCCTCTTAGCGACTCTTGTACAAAGAATTACTCTTTAATTCTCTTGTTCCTCTTAGGCGACTCTTGTACAAAGAATTACTCTTAATTACTCTTGTTCCTCTTAGGCGACTCTTGTACAAAGAATTACTCTTAATTACTCTTGTTCCTCTTAGGCGACTCTTGTACAAAGAATTACTTCTTAATTACTCTTGTTCCTCTTAGGCGACTCTTGTACAAAGAATTACTCTTAATTACTCTTGTTCCTCTTAGCGACTCTTGTAAAGAATTACTCTTAATTACTCTTGTTCCTCTTAGGCGACTCTTGTACAAAGAATTACTCTTAATTACTCTTGTTCCTCTTACTCTTGTACAAAGCTTAATTACTCTTTTCCTCTTAGGCGACTCTTGTACAAAGAATTACTCTTAATTACTCTTGTTCCTCTTAGGCGACTCTTGTACAAAGAATTACTCTTAATTACTCTTGTTCTCTTAGGCGACTCTTGTACAAAGAATTACTCTTAATTACTCTTGTTCCTCTTAGGCGACTCTTGTACAAAGAATTACTCTTAATTACTCTTGTTCCTTTAGCGACTCTTGTACAAAGAAATTACTCTTAATTACTCTTGTTCCTCTTAGGCGACTCTTTGTACAAAGAATTACTCTTAATTACTCTTGTTCCTCTAGGCGAACAAAGAATTACTCTTAATTACTCTTGTTCCTCTTAGGCGACTCTTGCAAGAATTACTCTTAATTACTCTTGTTCCTCTTAGGCGACTCTTGTAAAAGAATTACTCTTAATTACTCTTGTTCCTCTTAGGCGACTCTTGTACAAAGAATTACTCTTAATTATCTTGTTCCTCTTAGGCGACTCTTGTGCAAAGAATTACTCTTAATTACTCTTGTTCCTCTTAGGCGACTCTTGTGCAAAGAATTACTCTTAATTACTCTTGTTCCTCTTAGGCGACTCTTGTGGCAAAGAATTACTCTTAATTACTCTTGTTCCTCTTAGGCGACTCTTGTACAAAGAATTACTCTTAATTACTCTTGTTCCTCTTAGGCGACTCTTGTACAAAGAATTACTCTAATTACTCTTGTTCCTCTTAGGCGACTCTTGTGAAGAATTACTCTTAATTACTCTTGTTCCTCTTTACTCTTGTGCATTACTCTTTACTCTTGTTCCTCTTAGACGACTCTTGTACAAAGAATTACTCTTAATTACTCTTGTTCCTCTTTAGGCGACTCTTGTACAAAGAATTACTCTCAATTACTCTTGTTCCTCTTAGGCGACTCTTGTGCAAGAATTTACTCTTATTACTCTTGTTCTTTAGACGACTCTTGTGCAAAGAATTACTCTTAATTACTCTTCCTCTTAGGCGACTCTTGTACAAAGAATTACTCTTAATTACTCTTGTTCCTCTTAGGCGACTCTTGTACAAAGAATTCTCTTAATTACTCTTGTTCCTCTTAGGCGACTCTTGTGCAAAGAATTACTCTTAATTACTTGTTCCTCTTACTCTAAAGAATTACTCTTATACTCTTAGGCGACTCTGGTAATTACTCTTGTTCCTCTTAGGCGTGTGCAAAGAATTACTCTTAATTACTCTTGTTCCTCTTAGGCGACTCTTGTACAAGAATTACTCTTAATTACTCTTGTTCCTCTTAGGCGACTCTTGTACAAAGAATTACTCTTAATTTACTCTTGTTTCCTCTTAGCGACTCTTGTACAAAGAATTACTCTTAATTACTCTTTGTTCCTCTTAACTCTTGTACAAAGAATTACTCTTAATTACTCTTGTTCCTCTTAGGCGACTCTTGTACAAAGAATTACTCTTAATTACTCTTGTTCCTCTTAGGCGACTCTTGTACAAAGAATTACTCTTAATTACTCTTGTTCCTCTTTAGGCGACTCTTGTGCAAAGAATTACTCTTAATTACTCTTGTTCCTCTTAGGCGACTCTTGTGCAAAGAATTACTCTTAATTACTCTTGTTCCTCTTAGGCGACTCTTGTGCAAAGAATTACTCTTAATTACTCTTGTTCCTCTTAACTCTTGTGCAAAGAATTACTCTTAATTACTCTTGTTCCTCTTAGGCGACTCTTGTGCAAAGAATTACTCGTAATTACTCTTGTTCCTCTTAGGCGACTCTTGTCAAAGAATTACTCTTAATTACTCTTGTTCCTCTTAGCGACTCTTGTACAAAGAATTACTCTTAATTACTCTGTTCCTCTTAGCGACTCTTGCACAAAGAATTACTCTTAATTACTCTTGTTCCTCTTAGGCGACTCTTGACAAAGAATTACTCTTAATTACTCTTGTTCCTCTTAGCGACTCTTGTACAAAGAATTACTCTTAATTACTCTTGTTCCTCTTAGGCGACTCTTGTACAAAGAATTACTCTTAATTACTCTTGTTCCTCTTAGCGACTCTTGTCAAAGAATTACTCTTAATTACTCTTGTTCCTCTTAGGCGACTCTTGTACAAAGAATTACTCTTAATTACTCTTGTTCCTCTTAGGCGACTCTTGTTGCAAAGAATTACTCTTAATTACTCTTGTTCCTCTTAGCGACTCTTGTTACAAAGAATTACTCTTAATTACTCTTGTTTCCTCTTAGGCGACTCTTGTGGCAAAGAATTACTCTTAATTACTCTTGTTCCTCTTAGGCGACTTTGTACAAAGAATTACTCTTAATTACTCTTGTTCCTCTTACGACTCTTGTACAAAGAATTACTCTTAATTACTCTTGTTCCTCTTAACTCTTGTGCAAAGAATTACTCTTAATTACTCTTGTTCCTCTAGGCGACTCTTGTACAAAGAATTACTCTTAATTACTCTTGTTCCTCTTAGGCGACTCTTGTACAAAGAATTACTCTTAATTACTCTTGTTCCTCTTAGGCGACTCTTGTGCAAAGAATTACTCTTAATTACTCTTGTTCCTCTTAGGCGACTCTTGTGCAAAGAATTACTCTAATTACTCTTGTTCCTCTTAGACGACTCTTGTACAAAGAATTACTCTTAATTACTCTTGTTCCTCTTAGCGACTCTTGCAAAGTTCCTCTTACTCTTGTACAAAGAATTACTCTACTTTGTTCCTCTTAGGCGACTCTTGTACAAAGAATTACTCTTAATTACTCTTGTTCCTCTTAGGCGACTC
>NW_020869638.1:836956-844456 GCF_003789085.1 Penaeus vannamei | reverse complement strand
ACGCTCACACACATATACACCCACATGCACACACCCAAACAAACAAAAACACACGCATTCACTCACATCCACATAGACAAACACAAAAAACAAACACATACACAAGCACACGTACACACACAGGTCAGGATCATCCCAAAGGCAACAGTGAAGAAGGAAATTGATAGGATTAGTCTATGAATAAGCGAAGGCCTATCCATTGGTCCCGGATGTCTGTAAGGTGTGGGTTATGTGCATCTGTGTACGTGTGTTTATGTGTGCGTGTACGTGTGGGGGGGGTGGGGTGGGAGGTGTTTTACGTGTTTACTTGCTTGCGGTTATGTGTGTGTTGTGCGTGTGTTTGTGAGTGTATGTATGTGTTTATATATGTGTGTTTGTGTGTGCGTATTTGTGTGTATGTGTATGTGTGTTTGTGTGTACATGTATGCTTTTATGCGTGTGTGTGTGTGTTTGTGTGTGTATGTACGTGTTTATGTGTATGTGTGTTTATGTGCGCATGTGTATGTGTTTGTACCACAATACTTTACTCTCCTCCCTCTTTTCGTCACGTGACCTCCCTTGTTATCCCACATCACCGCACTCATTCCCTCTCATCCATTCTCCTTCCTTCTCAAAATTTTTAGAAAGCGTCCCCGAAGCGAGAAAGCCGCCTCGCCTCCACCCTTCCCGGACCTCCTGTCTTCCTGACCTTTTCCAACGGGATGACCTTTCCTCCCGCAGCGCTTACGTAAGGAGAGGACCCTGGGCATCCGTACTGTGATTTGGGAGCAGAGGCTTCGCGTTAACGATGCGCTGGGATTCAGTGAGTCGAAGGGAGGTTTCTGTGATAGTGTGGATGGTAGCTGGAAGAGGGGGGGGGGGACAGATGCTATTCGTCTTTGGGTTTTGGATTTTTTTTTTTTTTTTTTTGGTTTTCGTATTTTTTTGGTTTCTTTTTTTTATTATTTGTTTGTGTATCGTTTCTTTGTTTTTTTTTCTCATTCTTCTCGGTTCTCTTAATTTTCTCTCTGGCTCTCTAACTTCATTCTTTATCTTCCTCGCCCCTCTTACTCTCTGTCCTTCTCCCTGTCTCTCTCATCCTCCTTCCCCTCTCTCACTCCCACTGTTTTTCTCCCTCGCTCCTGTTTCTCTCTTCCTTCCTTCCCTTCCCTCTCTCCTTTCCCTCCCTCTTCCTCTCTCCCTTCCTCCCTCCCTCCCTCCCTCTCTCCTCGCTTCCCTCCTCTCTCTCTCTCCCCGCCCTCTCCTTCTTTCTCGCCTCCTCTTTCTCTCTCCCTCTCTCTCCCCTCTCACCTTCTCTCTCTCCCCGCCCTCTCCTTCTTCTTCGCCTCCTCCTTCTCTCTTACTCTCCTCCTCCTTCTCTCTTCTCTCTCTCCCTCTTCCCCTGCCTCCTCCCTCTCTTTCTCTCCTCCTCCTTCTCTCTTTCTCTCTTCTCTCTCTCTTTCTGTCTCCTCTCTCTCTCCCCTCTCCCTCTCTCTCCTCACCTTCTTCCTAGCCTCCCTCTCTTTTCTCCTTTCTCTTTTCTCTCCTCTCCTTCTCTCTTTCTCTCTCCCCTCTCTCTCTCTCCCCGCCTCTCTTCTTCCTCGCCTCCCCCTTCTCTCTTTTCTCCTCCTCCTTCTCTCTTTCTCTCTTTCTCTCTCCCTTCTCTCTCCCTCTCTCTTCTCTCTCCCTCTCTCCCCCGCCCTCTTTCTTCCTCGCCTCCCCCTTCTCTCTTTCTCTCCTCCTCCTTCTCTCTTTCTCTCTTTCTCTCTCCCTCTCTCTCCCTCTCAACCCGTCTCCCAGCCACAACTCCTTCAACATACCATTATAAAGCCTGTCCATACTTAGACTTAATCAGCTTTTCTCGTTATCTTTGGTTACAGATGATGACAAATGGGGTGAGGAGGAGGAGGAGGAGGGAGGAGGTGGATGGAGGAAGGAGGAGGAGGGGGGGGGAGGAGGAGGAGGAGGAAGGGTGGGGAGGAGGATGGAGAGAGGAGGGAGGGAGAGGAGGAAGGGGAGGAGGAAGAGGGATGGAGAAGAGGGATGGAGGAAGAAGGAGAAAGAAGACGGATGGAGGAAGGAGGATCGAGGAAAAGAGGAGGAGGAAGGAGGGATGAAGGAAGGGGGATGGAGGAAGAAGGGAGGAGGAAGGGGGATGGAGGGAAGAGGAGGAGGAAAGAGGATGGAGGAAAAGAGGAGGAGGAAGATGGAGGAAGAAGGGGGAGGAGGAAGGAGAAGGACGAGGGATAGGGAGGAGGAGAAAGGAGTAGGAAGTGGGAAGGAAGAAGAGGAGAGGCGGAAGGGAGAAGAAGAGAAAAGAGAAAGAGAAAAGAGAAAGACTGAAGAACAAAAGTGAAGAGAAAGGAGGAGGAACAAAAGTGAGGAAAAAGGAGAGGAACAAAAGGGAGGCGAAAGGAGGAGGAGGAAGGTTAGAGTGAATTAGTGATGGACACATTTAGTCAGCGAGGAGAGCGCAGGAGATTATGTGGCGGGCGGACACGTGTGCGGATGCGGGTACAGGTTGCGGGTGCGGGTGTGGGTGGCGGGTACGGTCTCTCTCTCTCTTCTCTCTCTCTCTCTCTCTCTCTCTCTCTCTCTCTCTCTCTCTCTCTCTCTCTCTCTCTCTCTCTCTCTCTCTCTCTCTCTCTCTCTCTCCTCTCTCTCTCTCTCTCTCTCTCTCTCTCTCTCTCTTCTCTCTCTCTCTCTCTCTCTCTCTCTCTCTCTCTCTCTCTCTCTCTCTCTCTCTCTCTCTCTCTCTCTCTCTCTCTCTCTCTCTCTCTCTCTCTCTCTCTCTCTCTCTCTCTCTCTCTCTCTCTCTATCTCTCTATCTCTCTATATATATATATATATATATATATATATATATATATATAACACACACACACACACACACACACACACATACACACACACACACACACACACACACACACACACACACACACATATATAATATAATATATATATATATATATATAATATATATAAATATATAATATATATATATATATATATATATATATATATATATATATATATATATATAAATATATGTGTATATATATATATATATATATATATATATATATATATATATATATATATATATATATATATATATATATATATATATATATATATATATATATATATATATATATATATATATAATATATATATTATATATATAATATATATATATATATATATATATATATATATATATATATATATATATATATATATATATATATATATATATATATATATATAATATATATATATATATATATATATATATATATATATATATATATATATATATATATATATATATATATATATATATATATATATATATATACATATATACATACATACATATATATAAATGTTTTCTTTCTCGCTCCGAAGGCTCAAACAAATCACATTCCCCAAATACCTTCTGACACTTCCTTCCTGACGCCGTCTCCGGATTCCTCTCACATCTCTGTACTTTATCCCTTCAAAGTATTCTCATTATCATCCACGGAAATACTGTACCATTTCATGAATACAAATATCGGGGAGGAAATGTCCTTGACTATAGTGGTGTCCAGGAAAAGGAGAGTAACTGGCAACTCACGATCGGGTCTGAAGCACTTCGAATCTTTTATTTTATTTATCTTTTTTATTTTTTGTTTTTAATTTTCTTTTTCTGTTTCTAATTAGGTAAATTTTGATGCTTATGCTTATTTGTGTTTTGTATCTTTAAAGCTGAGAAGATGTATACAATTCGCCGAATCACAAACGAGATTTGGTAAATTGGAGTTCTCCGCGGTGGTTGCCAGTTTTTTTTTTTTTTTTTTTTGAAGACTAAACGGACTATATCCGTTCCTATGAACAGCCTTATCACACGTTTCCCTCAACAAGTAGATTGCTAATCACATTTGCTCTTCAGGTGCTTTGCCCTCACGGTCGATTGGCGGTAGGGGAGGGGGGCGTCCCCCACCCACGCCCCAGACTGTAGAGTATTTTTCTTGCGCGGAGAATATTACAGTTTTTTCCATGCTCGGAAATCATCCTTTTGTTTACATTTGCGCGGACGGATCTGCGGACGGATGATGAAACAGGTGCGCGGAGAGGTCAAAAGAATTTTATGCGCGGAGAGGTCAAAAGAATTTTATGCGCGGAAGATGATTAGAATTTTATGCGCGGAAGATGATTTTAAAAAAGAACTAAGCACGCGCGGAAAGTTACCAGAGAACTCCATTTGCGCGGACAGAATCTGACCAAACTCTACAGTCTGGCCCCCGCCCTACGGAGAGTCAAGGTATGCTGATTGTGCGCGTGCTGGCGAGGGAGGCTGCTTTCATAAAGGTCGGGGACGCAGCATTTGCATTTGCTAATATCCATACTTACCAAAGGATGCAACATTCATGCCTGCCAAGGGACCGTAGTCATACCGGTTATAAATACATTCATAAGCAGTTTGCGTCCGATTGTCAAGGAAGAGATTCCATGCAAGAAGGGCTATATCCATACTATATTTATACATGAAAATAGAACCTACGTTCCGTGTTAGCAGAGGATACATCACGCGAGCTCATCCCAGCGAGCGACCCAGATGAAAAACAAGTAGAAAGACTTTTTGCTTGTAATCCACAGAAAGAGCTGTTAAACAGTGCTACATCTCAGCAATTGCAGAGTAACGTGCAGGGAGTGTTTTAAAGCCGCCTTCTAATTTCGCTTGTTTGTCGTTTCATCACAAATGCGCAACGGAAAGCCGGGGAATAAACCTACGGTACACACACGCCGCGTTTCATTTACTCTGGTTGCCGCCCCGTGTTGACAGAGTCTGCATTATTTTTCTTAGTTTTCGACTCTTTTCACTGGTCTACGTCTATGCTTTTCTCTCCCTCCTTATTGTCATGGATAATAAATATGTTTTTTTTTATTTACTTAGATTCTATGCTTTTCTCTCCCTCCTTATTGTCATAGATAATGTTTTTTTTTTTTTTTTTTTTTTTTTTACTTAGATTAAATAAATACCATAATCTATCAACTTTTGTCATTATCACTATTCTGATCATATATATCTTTCCTTTATACTTTACTGAAACCTTTTATAATTCGATATTATTCCTTAATCATCGATTATTCATTTATCATTAAGGTTTGTGTATCTTAAAATTCTCATTCCTCGCAGATTTTCTTATCTATTAATTCCTTTCTCTTCTCCCTTACTTTCCTCCTCTTCCAAAGTTTTCTTTATATATCAGCCAATTTTTTTTTTTTTTTTTTTTTTTAACCCTCGTCTGCTCTGCCTCATTTATCTTACAATCCTTATTCCAGTGAGATTCATTAATCCTACTTTACTTGAATGAAACTCAGTAAATATTTTTTCTGGTGTTTCCCCGTCTCACATAATTAGAATTCGTGTTTTTGTACTGCAATTCGTGTTCTTTGTAAGTGCACTTGTTTCATTGTTCCTCTCTCTTTCTCTCTCATTCTTTGTGTATCTCTCTGTCCCTTTGTTCCTCTCTCTCTCTCTATCTATCTCTATATCTTTATCTGTCTAATCCTTTTCTCTCTTCTCTCTCTCTCTCTCTCTCCTCTCTCTCTCTCTCCTCTCTCTCTCTCTCTCTCTCTCTCTCTCTCTCTCTCCTCTCCCTCTCCTCCTCCTCTTTCCCTTCCTCCCTCCCTCCCTCCCTCTCTCTTTCTTTCTCTCTCTCTCTCCCTCCCTCGAATTCTCTCTCTTTCCTCCGCATCACCTCTCTATTCCCCCCCAACTCCCCCTATCTCCCCCCCCCCCCCCCCCACTCCATCTCTTCCCGCGGACGCATCTATAGAAAATGGTGAAATTGTGAAGACCAATGTCTGGCAGAACGAGCGGGAAAAATTCCAAACATCTGTTTCCTTTTTCCCCCGTGTTTTTTATTTCCTTTTTTTTCTTTTTTTTTTTTTTTTTTTTTTTTTTTTTTTTTTTTTTTTTTTTTTTTACTTTTCTTTTCTTCCCGACAGAAAGCTACATTTGCATCCTCCGAAATGCCACAGTCGTCATGGATCCTTCGCCATCTGTATAGAAAAAAAAGATAGACAAGTAATAAAATGAATAGATGGTTGTATAAATGAATAATCTAACAAAGAAATGATTGAATAAACGATAGAATTTCAGAAGAAACATGAACAAATAATTTGAAAATCTTGTCTCTTTCTCTTTGTTCTTATCTCTGTGATATTGTTCATTTCTAGTTTTTTAACAAGATTTAATTGTTTTTAGGCACTGAAATTACGTTGTATGTGTATTTACATCTCAAACCTTCCACCATTTTTCGTTTTTTTTTTTTCAAAATGTAATTCTAACGAGGAAATATTATGTTTTTTGTCTTTGGCTACTTAAGTGTTTATTCTATACCTTTGTCATCATTAGTATTGATTTTGTTATCATTATTATAATGATCATTATTATCATTATTATTATTATTATTATTATTGTTATTACTATTATCGTAATTACTATCAGTATTGGTATTACTGTTACTATCATTATTATTGCCGTCATTATTATTATCATTGTTATTATCATCATTATTGCTGTCATCAGTACTATTATCATCATTACCATTATTGTTATTATTGTTATCTTGCTCATTATCATTTTTGTTATCATGATTATTATTACTATTATCATCATCAATATTATTATTATTATTATCATTACTGCTATTATTATTATCACTATTGTCATTATTTTTTCTTCTTATTATTATTATGATCATTATCATTATTATCACACACACACACACACACATATGTGTGTGTGTGTGTGTACATAGATGTGCGTGTATAAACATAAATACGTATAGACATACCTACCGACATACAAGTATACACTCATATCTACACACACATGTGCATATATAATCATACACACATCCGTATGCACGTTCCTTCCAGCTCCCTTCCTCGCGTCCACCGCCATGCATCTGCGCGCGCGTGCGTCCGCTATCTGAGAAGATAAGCGGCGCGCGGGTTCCGATTCCCCTTTCTTCCTCCGCTGGCTTTGTGGCGTCTCTCTCTCTCCCTCTCGAGGCTTTCCTGAAAGACTGCACTTCCGCCTTCCTCGCGGCCTTTCATCTCGGCCGCCCTCGCATATCCCCGCCGGCGGCCGTCTCGCCTTTCTCCGTTGGGCTGTTTTGTCCCCGTTTCGCCAGCTGTTGCTTTACGTCGCGGCGGCGCGGTGGCTTGGTAGGGCCGCGGGTCTCGTGACTTCTTGGGATAAGAGAGTTACACAGGTATACACATAGATGTATTTGTATATGGAAATATGAATACATATACATACATACATATACATCACACACACACACACACACACAACACACACACACACACACACACACACACACACACACACACACACACACACACACACACACACACACACACACATATATATATATATATATATATATATATATATATATATATATATATATATATATATATATATATATATGTATGTATGTATATAACACA
>NW_020869638.1:796597-802254 GCF_003789085.1 Penaeus vannamei | reverse complement strand
CTCAAGACGCTCTCGCTTGTTTACGTCCGCCCTTGCGCACGACTGTTACCAACCCCCATTCACCGCCGCCACCCCACCCCCACTCTCCCACAGCCTTGGGAGGGGAGGCAACGGGCAGCGGCACTCTCTGGACACAACATAGACATCACAAACACATTGGAGAATCAGAGGCACGGCAGCGGACACTCTCTGGAACAACTAAGACCTCCAAACACATGGTAGAGGAGGCAACGGCAGCGGCACTCTGAACAACATAGACCTGCACAACCATTTGGGGGAGAGGGCATCGGCAGCGGGCAACTCTCGTGGAACAACATGAGGACCCTCACAACACATTGGCGGCGCGGAGGCACGGCCAAGCGGCACGTCTTCTGGAACAACGCGAGACCGCCAACAAACACATTGGGAAGCGAGGCACGGCAGCGGCACTCCTCTGGAACAACCGAGACCTCACAAACACATTTGGGAGAGGAGGCACGGCAGCGGCACTCTTCTTGGAACAACATAGACCTCCAACACATTGGGAGAGGGAGGCACGGCGCGGCATCCTCTTGAACAACGAGACCTCACAACACATTGGGAGAGGAGGCACGGCAGCGGCACTCCTGGAACAACCGAGACCTCACAACACATTGGGAGAGGAGGCACGGCAGGCGGCAGATACCTCCAGGAACAACCATAGACATCACAACAAATTGGGAGAGGAAGGCACTGGCGGCGGGTCTGGACTTCCTGGAACAACATAGACCTCACTAACACATTGGGAGCGGAGGCACGGGCGGCGGGCCACGTCTCTGGAACAATCCGAGACCTCACAACACATTGGAGAGGAGGCAACGGCATGCGCACTCCTCTGGATAACAACAATAGAACCTCACAACACATTTGTGGAGAGGAGGCACGGCAGCGGGCACTCTCTGGGAACAACAAGACCTTCACAGACACCTTGGGAGAGGGAGGCACGCGCAGCTGGGGCACTCTCCTGGAAACAGGACAATAGACCCTCAACAACACATTGGAGAGGAGGGCACGGCACGGCAACTCCCCTCTGGAACAACCGAGGACCTCACAACAACATTAGGGAGAGTAAGGCACGGCAGCGGCACTCTCTGGAAACAACATAGACCCTCAACAACACATTGGGGAGGAGGGACGGCAGCGGCCTCTCTGGAGACAACTAGACCCTCACAACACATTGAAGAGGAGGCACGGTGGCAGCGCACTCCTCTGGAACAACCGAGACCCTCACAATCACTTGGGGAGAGGAGGCAAACGGCAGCGGCACTCTCATGGAACAACATAGACCTCACAACACCTTGGAGAGGAGGCCACGGGGCAGGCGCAACTCTCTGGAACAAACATAGACCTCACAGACACATCTGGGGAGGGAGGCACGGCAGCGGCATCTCTGGAACAACATAGATCCTCACAACACATTGAGAGGCACGGCACGGCAGCCGGGCCGCTCGTCTGGAACAAGCCGAGACCGTCACAACAATTGGGAGAGGAGGCACAGGCAGCGGCACTGCTCTGAACAACATAGACCCTCGACAAACCCACACTTGGGAAGAGGAGCACGGCAGCGGACTCTCTGGACAACACAGACCCTCACAACACATTGGAGAGGAGCCACGGCAGCGGCACTCTCTGGAACAAACCGAGACCTCACAAACACATTGGGAGCCAGGAGGCAACGGCAAGGGCACTCTCTGGAACAACCGAGACCTCACAACACATTGGGAGAGGAGGCACGGCAGCGGCACTCTCTGGAACAACCGAGACCTCACAACACATTGGAGAAGGAGGCACGGCGCGGCACTCTCTGGAACAACATAGACCTCACAACACATTGGGAGAGGAGGCACGGCAGCGGCACTCTCTGGAACAACATAGACCTCACAACACATTGGGGGAGAGGAGGCACGGCAGCGGCACTCTCTGGAACAACCGAGACCTCACAACACATTGGGAGAGGAGGCACGGCAGCGGCACTCTCTGGAACAACATAGACCTCACAACACATGGGAGAGGAGGCACGGCAGCGGCACTCTCTGGAACAACCATAGACCTCACAACACATTGGGAGAGGAGGCACGGCAGCGGCACTCTCTGGAAACAAGACCTCACAACACATTGGGAGAGAGGAGGCACGGCAGCGGCACTCTCTGGAACAACATAGACCTCACAACACATTGGGAGAGGAGGCACGGCAGCGGCACTCTCTGGAACAACATAGACCTCACAACACATTGGGAGAGGAGGCACGGCGGCGGCACTCTCTGGAACAACATAGACCTCACAACACATTGGAGAGGAGGGACGGCAGCGGCACTCTCTGCAACTAGACCTCACAACACATTGGGAAGGAGGCACGGCAGCGGCACTCTCTGGAAGAGACCTCACAACACATTGGGAGAGGAGGCACGGCAGCGGCACTCTCTGGAACAACAAGACCTACACAACACATTGGGAGAGGAGGCACGGCAGCGGCACTCTCTGGAACAACATAGACCTCACATCATCATTGGGAGAGGAGGCACGGCAGCCGGCACTCTCTGGAACAACGAGACGCTTCACAACACATTGGGAAGGAGGCACGGCAGCGGCCACTCTCTGGACAACAAGACCTCACAACACATTTGGGAGAGGAGGCACCGGCAGCGCACTCTCTGGAACAACATAGACACTTTGGGAGTGAGGAGGCCGGCAGGAACGACACCTCCTTGGAACATCGAGACTCTTTCACAACACATTGGAGAGGAGGCACGGCAGCGGCGCAACTCTCTGGGAACAACAAACAACACCTCACAACACATTGGGAGAGGAGGCACGCAGCGGCACTCTCTGGAACAACACAGACCTCACAACACATTGGGAGAGGAGGCACGGCAGCGGCACTCTCCTGGAACAACCGAGACCTCTACAACACATTGGGAGAGGAGGCACGGCAGGGCACTCTCTGGAACAAGAGACCTCACAAACACATTGGAGAGAGGGCACTGGCAGCGGCTCAACTCTTTGGAACAACCGAGACCTCACAACACATTGGAGAGGAGGCACGGCAGCGGCACTTCTCTGGAACAACATAGACCCACAACACATTGGGGAAGAGGAGGCCACGGCAGCGGCACTCTCTGGAACATTACACACGAGAGAACACGCACGAGACGGCGGAGCCCGATACAACACATTGGTGTTGACAGAGAGAGTGAGCACGTGCAGCTGGAGCGCGTCGAGTAAACCAGAGCGCAGCCAATGAACCCATCCGAAGGCCGCAACTTATATACATACAACAATTGGGTAAGAAAGGAGGCAAGCGAGGCAGCGGCAATCGTACGTACTTGCGAACAGGGCAGTAAACCGTCTAAGCAAACAGCTATTGGTTGAAGGGAGGCAGGCGGCAGAACCCGCTGCGAAACATACCACTTTGGATGACAGAGCCCCGAGTACTATCAACCAATCGACGAGTATGAGGGCAGAAGGTAGTGGATCACGGGCAGCGGCACTCCTGCTGGATGAGGGTGAAAAAACCGCAAGGGCAGGCGGAGCGAGGACACAATTGGGTCGGAGACGACGGACGACAATCGAGTCGGTCAGCGAGACTCGCACGCCGGTAATATCGTAGCCAAGGTGGTATTGAGCACCTGAGGCACACACAGTAACAATATCGGCGAAGGGAAAGGCACGGCAGCGCGGGCGAACTAGTCGTGAAGGGAGCAACATAGACCTCGTAATTACGAGACACAATTGGGCACGGAGAATATTAGCTTCAGTGTTCGGTGATGTCAAGCCGAAGGAAGATGGAACAAAGGCGGAGCAAGATCAGGACGAGGCTGGAGACACACCACCGGCGAGGTCAAGAAACAAACACGATTCGGGGCATGGGAGCAGGAGCAACGGCATTGCGGCACTCATACTCACTGAAGGTCGAAAACCCAATTAGAAGACCCGGTCGAACAACAAAAACCATTGGGAGAAGGATAACTGGCACAACGGAGCTATAGAGCGCGACGCACTATCTGGAACACAAGAGACCAGAGATAGAATCGACACTCAACACTAGACCAACAGCAACATGTGGGAGAAGCGAAGGCAACAGCAAGCGGGCCACTGCTCTGGAACAACGCAGTAGGACACATCATCAACAATACACATTGGGGAGAGGAGATAGACACGGCAGCGGCACTCTCGGAACAACATTAGTACGTCACAACACATTGGGAGAGGAGGCACGGCAGCGGCACTCTCTTGAACAACATAGACCTCAACAACACATTGGGAGAGAGGGCACGGCAGCGGGCACTCTCTGGAACAACATAGACCTCACAACACATTGGGAGAGGAGGCACGGCAGCGGCACTCTCTGGAACAACCGAGACCTCACAACACATTGGGAGAGGAGGCACGGCAGCGGCACTCTCTGGAACAAACCGAGACCTCAACAACACATTGGGAGAGGAGGCACGGCAGCCGGTACTCTCTGGAACAACCGAGACCTCACAACACACTGGAGTATGAGTTCTTGGCACGCGGCACCCCTAGTCTAGACCCGTATGTGCCCGGGACTCACTTACGCGATCCGGTGCCCCTGGTCACGTGGGAGGGGGGGGGGGAGGGGGGGGGGGGGCGTGGGGTGAGAAGTGCAAGTGGAGATGGGTATATAATATTAATATATATATATAATATATATATATATAATAATAATATATAATATATATATATATTTTTTTTTTTTTTTTTTTTTTTTTTTTTTTTTTTTTTTTTTTTTTTTTTTTTGTGGGTAAGTTAGTGTGTTGTTTGTGTTGTGAAGTGTTTCGAGTGTTGCTGTTGCGTGTTCGGTATTTCTCGTTTTATGTTCGATCTTTTCTATTTACTGTTTCGTGAACGGTTTGTTCGTATCAAGTTCTTATTTTACTGTTTTGTCCTTTTTTTATTATTATTATTACTATTTTTATCGGGCACGTCGTCTATTTAACGAGGAATGTTAACGTGTGTGTGTGTGTGTGTGTGTGTGTGTGTGTGCGTGCGTGCGAGCGTGCGAGCGAGCGTGCGTGCGTGTGTGTAATAATAAACGCATATAATACATACGTTTCTCTTTTTTCGTGTATTTGCGTTGAATAAAACAGATCGAGAGAATGATTCTGGATAATTTCCTCGAATTACTAAAGTTAATCAAAACTCCCACAGAAGCCATGAAACTCCTTTAGTGTTCGAGATTACGGTTCCCCTTTGTAGCATCGAGACCAAATAATTATTGATAAGAAAAAGATTAAAAATTGATAGTAAGAGATATATGTCTGAAAACTGTGACAAAGAAATGATGCGCTGATTGGTAAAAAAAAAAAAAAAAAAAAAAAAAAATCTACCATGTTATACTATGGTAGAAAAAGATTACCTTTAAAAAGTAAAAGATATATGTCTGAAAACTGTGACAAAGAAATGGTACACTGATTGGTAAAAAAAATAATCTACCATGTTATACTATGGTAGAAAAATACCTTTTAAAATTGATAGTAAAAGATATATGTTGAAAACTGTGACAAAGAAATGATGCACTGATTGGTAAAAAAAAAAAAAAAAAAAAAAAAATCTACCATGTTATACTATGGTAAGAAAAAAAACTTTAAAAAATTGATAGTAAAATATATGTCTGAAAA
>NW_020869638.1:789097-791597 GCF_003789085.1 Penaeus vannamei | reverse complement strand
AGGAAGGGTGGTTAGGGTTTGAGGTAGGAAGGAAGGAATGGAGGGGAGGAGGGTGGGAGGGGTTGGGGAGGAAGAAGAAAAGTTTAGCTCAATTCTGGCATGTGTGGGGTGAGGTTGTCTGTTAGGTGGTTTATTAAGGAGATGCTGAGTAAGGGGGAGATAGGAAACGCCGTGATAGATAAATAAAGGAAAGAGAGGGGACAGGGGAGGAGAAGGGAGAGGGAGAAAAGAGAGAGAACGAGAGATTTAAAGGGATGTTCTTTTTTTTAAGATTTAGTTTTAATTCCATTTTGTTACAATATATTTCTTTGCTGTGACATTTACTGTGTGTTTTATTTTGCCCCAAATCTCCCCCTTGAAGGTAACAGGAGTGGCCGGGCGTTACCAAACTCACTGGCGGGCGTGGATTGAAGCGGCAGGTCCGCAAGATTCGCTCTTAGACAGCACTTACCGCAAGGCGCCAGCACAGCACAGAGAGAGAGACGAGGAGGGAGAGAGAGGAAGAAAGAGGAGGGAGGCAGAGAGAGAGGAGAAGAAGAAGAGAGAGAAGAGAGGGAGAGGGAGAGGAGAAATAGAGAAGAGAGAGGGGGAGGGAGAGAGAAGAGAGAGAGAGAGAGAGAGAGGAGGGGGACCTAAGAGAGGGAGAGAGAGAGAGAAATAATGATAATAATAAATGATTAATGATATTCAAAATAATCTGTTTTTTCAAATTTACACTGGTTATTCTGTACATCATACAATTTACGCTGTATCATTTAAAACACAAAATCATTCACATTTCAGGGTTTAAACATTAAATATTAGTAGTTATTAATTCAATAAAAACTGAGACACTTAACATCATACATTTTTCACAAGATACTTTAGTAATTCCCAATATCACTGACACCACAGACAAACTTTTCAGACTAGGACAGTTATTTTCACCACAAGCTAATGCAATTTAAATCATATACACTATGTAATTACTATATGTAAATATGAATAACATAAAATCATACCTATATCCATACTTCATTGGCAATGTAATACAGTACATTATTCCGAAACATTTGTGTAAAATTTCAGTACATTCTGGGAAGCGGAAAAATGCAATAAACAATTCACAGATTATCAGTTTTAAAGCGCTAATGTGGATAAATACTTCATTTCAGATACGGTAGAGTAGTTTATATACCAAGTACAGTGTTGTAATTATTGTACGGGTACAGTTTTAGAAGTTTGAGCCCAATAGCAGCGATGTTTGTAGTTTCTGTAAATCTTTCTATTTTACGTTTTTTTTCTGTCGTCTCCCCCAAAACTTTGAAATGGTTACTTTTACAATGCCTGAGTATCCGAGCGACTTGTACAAAAACCACATGATACTTGCTTGATCTCTTCGAAGCAGTCTCCCGATTCGTTTAGTATAACAGAGTGCCAGTCTACTTTTCTACCACGTTTCAATATCAGATGATGGGATACCAAAGAGCATCATACTGTCAATAATTGATCCGGTAAGTTCTTTAACAACCGCGTTAGATTCTATATGATTTTCCACTTAATATTTTCGATTAACAACATTATCCGGTTCGAAAATGGCATAAGTTTTAACAACCGTTGTTATGGCTCTTTATATGATTTCACTCATAATTATTTACAACATTAGTCGGTATGTTCGAAATGCATGTCTGAACTGATAAACCTAGATATTGGATTTTCTTTTCATTTCAGAGTTGACCATTTTCTCAACAATATAACTTGACGTTCTTCTTTCGTTCTGACCATTCCTTTGAAATTATAAACTTGACGGTTAGATAAAGAGATGGTCCTGCTCAGTCAATCCACAATTAGGATTGCTTCGATATCTCCAGTTTCGTAGAAGTAAGATGTTGTGTCATCTGCAGTATTGGACAACGAAACCAATCAGATAAAGACTGGAGAAGATCAAAAGACTGAGAGATCATTCATATAAAAGAGAAAAGTACACATAGAGACTTCGAATAACACCCTGAGGGACATCAAAGCAAACATATCTTGAGATTATATTTCATATTTTCCATCTCTTACTTGATTATGGACAAATGGATGAGATAACTTCGAAACCAGATTGGGCATTCATGATGTAAACTCTATACATGGTATGATTAGGGATTTCAGGATTCACACTGAGTCAAATGGTTTAATACAGTCTAACAAGAATAAAGAAGTGATACTTGTTTATTCCATATTTTGTGATACTAGTATATTTTAAGAAACTTTTCAGAGAGACGGCATTACTGTCGGAGAGCCATCTGTGGAATCCATGTTGGACTTCCAAGCTAGTAACCTCTTAGGGATGACATGATGGCTGCTTTCCCATACATATTTCATGAGCTGCTTCCATAACACTATTTCACGAGCTGCTTTCCAAACTGATATTTCAGCGAGCTGCTTTCCAACATATGAAATCATAGAAAAGATTGGGAGTAGCCGATTGCTGACGTTAATTGCTTACGTCATGCAGTTGTCGTTACATTCCTTG
>NW_020869638.1:779097-781597 GCF_003789085.1 Penaeus vannamei | reverse complement strand
AATGAAAACAAGGAAAGAAGAAAGGGAAAGAGAGAGAGAGAGATGAAGAAGGACGGAAAAGAGTTAAAGAAACTGAAACTGACTAAGAGAGAGAGAGAGAGACTAAGGAAAGAAATAGAAATAAGAATAAAGGAAAACAGAATACTGACAGGCACCAAAAGAAAGCAATAGGGTATAAAAGCGAAAATTCAAAGAGATAACGAAATGCATATTAACAGATAAACGAAATACAGAGGAATATGTTATGAAAGAAAAAAAAAGATTATCAGTCGACCCAGCAAGAGAGGCCCCTGCCTTTTGGCCGCCAGACCACCACGAAATCAAACGGCGGCTTTCTTTAAGCAATTATCTACCCGAACGCTAAAACACGAACCGGAAATGAGTATGCATGAGAGATAACAATAAGTAGTGCGATAACGACCGCACCTTTGACGCACCCTCCTCTACCGAACCTGAAGTTTAGTACTTTAGACCTCATGTTAGAAGGTCAAGGGGAAGAGGGGGTGTAGGGTGAGAGAGAGGGGAAGGATGTTCCTTAGTAGAGGGGAGAAAACGGAAAGGAGTGACTTTTTTCATTATTATTTTACCGTCTCGTTGGAAAAAGGAAGACCCTCCGACATGCCTTATATCCAGATGGGAGTTGCGTACTTGAGTTGGTTTCTATATCATTCAGTGTCTCATGTTCTAGGCAAAGGACTTTCGCCTTTTTTGTCAAGTCCCGCCTGTGTCTATGGTGTCAGATTTTGATATCTTTGCAACTATATTTTCATCATTAAACATTACCGATAAATCAAACCGGAAACCATGCACATCCTATAGAAAGTATTTACAAATTAAAGATTTACAATCATATGTATATGTACACACACATACACTCAGAAGTGTGTGTGTCTGTGTGTGTGTGTGTGTGTGTGTGTGTGTGTGATATAAAAGAATCTATCCTAGCTATGAAAAAAAGGAAAAAAGTAAAACTATCAAATACGCAATAAGGTCTTTCTCCCAATAGCAAACAGATAGAAGATTAGATCTTATCACCTAAATGCGAATTACCTCTAATCTCCGAGAGCTGATCCGCTGATCTGAAAACCTTCTTATATCATGGAAGCAAAAGGTTAGTCTAATCAGAGCCACAGAAAGATGCCGCTGCCTGAGATGAGAGAATTGAATCACAGATGAATTTTGGATGTCAAATGACTCCAGGCAGACGATGGAGGACTGGGGATAGGAACCACTTGGGGGATGGGTAGGGGAGGGAGAGGGGAGATGGGGAGAAACCTGTTTTTATCTTTTTTTTTCGTTTTCTATTAGTATTTTCTATTATTATCATTGTCTTAAATGCAATTGAGATTGTCTTCCATTATGTTTGATGAGGATCTACTAACTCTTGCGTCAGGAGAATGGAGAGCTGGAGATAAAGAGGGTCCTTGTTGGTCCTTCCTCTATGTGTATTTTTGCAGCTGCATGGTAATTTCTCATCATATATTTCCTCGATATTACAAGAATATAAACATATCACATGTCTATCAATTACATATATAATCGATTATATTCATATATATTATTAGCTTAAATAGTATCTACTAACTATATATATTATAGTTATATGTTTATAGTTATATTATATGCTATATAATATATATATATACACTATTATATATATATGACACACAACAACTCGCATACAACATCACATCACACACACACATCACGTCATAATATAGTAATTATTAATTATAATGTAAAGTGATATTACTATATATATAATTAGTAATTATAATATATATATATCATAGAATATATAAATACATATATCTATAGTATATAGTAATAATATATAGTCGACTAATATTAAATAGAATAAAATAAAATATATATGATAATATACAATCTTATATATATTATATATATATATATTATTAACTATAATTATAGTATGAATATAATTATACCGTATTTATATATACGGTATGGATATGATATGACAGCAGTCACATACTATCACACCAACACACAGCACACACACCCACACACACGCGATAATCACCACACAGTATCGGTAAAATCATCCACTACAGCACACATCTCACACACACAAACTACACACACACACACACAGCAGGTATCACAAACCACACACACACACACCACACACAGCACACACCCAACACAACTCACACACACACACACACACAGTGGATTGTTGTTTGTGTAATTACAGTTTTATATGTTATTCTAATATGATGCGTCACATCACAATGTGGATCGTAGATAAATATATTAATGTTTGATACTTGTACACCACACAGACATTGTCATTCATGAATAGGAAATAACCACACACACACACACACATATATGATATATATAGATATTGTATAAGTAACTATAAATATTTATAGAGTATATATAATTATATGTATTATATATTATATATATTATTATATAATATATATATAGTAATATACTATATATATGTATATATATGTATATATATATATAT
>NW_020869638.1:754097-771597 GCF_003789085.1 Penaeus vannamei | reverse complement strand
TGTGTTTGTGTCGTTTGGTTGTGTGTGTGTGTGTTTTTGTTGTGTATTGATTGTGCGTGTGTGTGTCTGTGTGTGTAGTGGGTTGTGTTGTCTGTTGATTGTGTGTGTTTGTTGTGGTGTTGTTATGCTGTTATCGGTGGTTTTGTCGCTTGTTGTGTGTGTAGTGGGTGTCTGTGTTCGTGTTGTTTGTGTTTGTGCTGTGTGTGTTTTGGTGTTATATGTTTTAGGTGGTGTCGTTTGTGTTTTAGCCTAATGATTCTCTTACTCGTTCGTTTGCTGTTCGATGTGGTTGATTTGTTTGTTTTGTAGTGTGCTGTGTTGCTGTGTTTGTTGTGTGTGGTGCTGTGTTTGTGGTTTTCGAGTTTTGCTTGTCTCTGATTACCGTGTTGTGTTGTCGCTGCTTGTCCGTGCTTCTTTTCTTTCTCTTTCGTGTTGCCCTGTTTCTGAATCTATGTTCTTAGTAATGTGGCTTGTATGCAATTTAAATTGTTTTTGGTGTGACAAATGCACTCCATATCGTCGTACATACACACATAACAATATAGAATAGAATACATGTACACACACAACCACACAAGCACATCACGACCACCACAATCACACACAGCACACAACCACACACACACACAACACACTACACACACACACAGCACATCACACAACACACACACACGCACACATCATCACACACACACACCACACACACGTCATCACACACACACACACAAGACAGACAGTCACAGCACACCATGTATATACTCGTATATCTTACTTCCTATATATTCCATATTATGTTATCATTCACTATTCTCACTCTCTTTCTATTATATATACTCATGATACAATATACTATCTTCATTACTATATATTCTATATATTAATATTATATTAATATATCATACTGTATAACTATATATATTTACTATATATCCATATATATATAATACCTCATCTATATTTATTATGTGTGTGTGTGTGTGTGTGTTTGTGTCGTCTGTGTGTGTGTGTGTTTGTCTGTGTGTGTTGTCGTTGTGTTCTCGGTGTGTGGGTGTGTATATATATATATATATATATCTTATATCATCATATATATATATATATAGTGTGTGTGTGTGTTGTGTGTTGTGTGTGTTGCTCGTGTGTGTGCTGAGTGTGTGTTGTGTGTTGTGTCTATATATAATATATATATATATATATATATATATATATATATACTATATAATAGAGAGAGAGAGAGAGAGAGAGAGAGAGAGAGAGAGAGAGAGAGAAAGAGAAGAGAAAGAGGAGAGAGCAGAGAGAGGTACTACGTCACATATATATTATATATATATAAATATATATATATATATTATATTTATACTTTAATATATTCATATTACATATATATATATTATATAATCTTAATTTATGTGTATATATATGTATTATATATCTATGTACTGTATGTTATTATGTATTGTTATCTATATATCCATTCATAAATACATATATGTGTGGACTCGCGAGCACGTGAGTGTGTGTGCGTTTGTATATACATAATGAAATACACACATAGAAATATATTCCTGGTCTATGTGCATACGATTACAAAATTTATAAGGTGACACATTTCTAACCAATAATAACTCATGTGTCGCAGGACTTTATACCTGCCTGAGTTAACGATGTGTACAGTTATATATCATTCGTATCATTTTTGTACCTCCTTTTCCTCATCTTCTTTTTCCTCGCTCTTTCACGTCGTATGTCTTGTACTGCTGTTTGTTTCGCCACAGATGGCCCGTGTGCCGTCCGGAAAGGTTCATTTCAGGGGGGATCGCTGTATCCGAGCAGGCGCCATAAGTCGGGGAGGGGGGGTGGGGGTTGGGCTCTCGGGGGGGGTCGGTTCATCTGCCTGCCTTAGTGGTTCATTCTAATGATAAAGACACTGCATGGTAAATGCGGTTTCAAGACGGGGTTCTCGTGGGGTTCTATTCGGCTCGACGGGGGAGGGGGGAGGGGGGTAGGGATACGGTCAGTGTGTTTAGGTGGTTCCAATATACCCGAGGTGTTTACTCATAGTTTTTTTAATAGATGGCACATAATAAGGTCTTTTCAGGATATTGTCAATGCTTAAGGGCACCAGTATGAAGATTCACTTAATGAGGGTTTACTTGTAGCGCGTTATCGTGGTCATATGAGACTCTTGTACTGTTATCATATAGGTTCTTTCCGGACACTTACTGCATACAATTTAACATGTCACTATGGGCTGAGGTCTCTGTGTATCACAGGTTTAAGAGGGTTTTACTGTATAATTCAATAGTTAGATATATCATATAATTTTAAAATGTTTTACTGCACGCATCTGAACAAATCATAAGAGAGGGTTTCACGTCAAAAGAACAACTGGAGGCGCTTCATTAACTATACGAGGAAACTCATGCATCGAGTTACCTACATGCGGTCGTGTAAATCATAGGGCACTGTATCGCCGAGAAAACTCAACGTAACACAGTCTCAATGCTTGGCCCGTTGCATAGAGAAGAGAGGGAAGATGATGATACGTGAAAACAGGATAGTCGAAATCAGAGAGGAAGTGGGAAGACGAGAGAAAAAATAAACTCAGACGAGAGCGCGAACAAGGGGCGGATAGACAGATAGCAGAGTCAGTGAGAGAGAACTAGACTAGAGCTCAAGACGGGATGCAATGGGAAGAAATAGACGATTGATAAAAAGAAAGAAGGTTAGAGAACAGTAACAGAGAGAGTGCGAAAAAAAAAAATAATTGCCTATCCTATTTACCTTTGTCATGTCTCTCGTTCTTTCTCTTCCTCTTCTCCTTCTAATTATACCTATATACTATACCTCATTATTTAATCTATTCTCTATATGTATCTCATCTATATTTACTATAACTCATACATTCATCGTAATACTCATAACATCAAATCTCACACCACAACTTCACTCCATCACACAGACACACATCACAACCCCATCACATTACTTATGCGCTAGACTAGATATGCTTTAGGCTAGATGAGATAGATTAGAATACGATGATAGATAGACTAGATAAGATAGATAGATCGGATAGATAAAATAAACATCACAAATATACTCTGTATCATATCTATATATATATCTATATTTACTTCTACATCTATATGTATATCTATATCCTATCTATTATATAATATCACTACTATGATATATATACTATTACTCTATATATATACTATATATATATATGTATATATATATACATATTATATATATTATATATATCTTATACTATTATACCTTATTATATATCTGTAATGTATATCCTCTCTGTATATCTGTTAATGTACTATGTATATATATAATTATATATAATTATATATATATATCTTCTCTATCTCCATTCATTTATAGATATATATATCTCTCATTCTATCTAAATATATATTACTTTCTCATTACCTCAATGCATACCATAAACATAACATAATACATACATTACATACGATACATACATACATACAACATAGCCAACACACCACACATCCCTCTTCTCTCACTCTCTCTCTCACACACACATCACAACACACATCATCATATATATATTAGCCTCTCTATCGTACGCATTAGTCGTCATAGATAGATTAGAAATACGTCGTAGATCGATAGATAGATAGATAGATAGATAGACTCATCGACTAGATAGATGATAAATAAACTCCAAACATACTATTATATATCTATTCTATCATTCATATAATATATATATATATATCTCTCTCAATCTTTGTCAAAATCTATGCTTATATATATTATCATCTACCCTCTATTATATATATATAATACACTCATAATAACAATATAATTGCTCATATGTTATATATATACTCACTCTCTCTCATCTCTCTATATCTCGTATATATATAATATAATATATCTTCTATATCTCTCATCTTATTTCACTATTATTCTTCTTCCTCACAGTCCCCTCGCTATTATATAGACTATATTATATATATATACTTAATATATATATACATATATATATATATACATATAATATATAATATAACCTACTTACCTCTCTCATCTCTCTCCTCTCTATTCATCACCATATATTACTCTTCATCTCTCTATATATACTTACCTATTCATATCTATATATCTCATGTATTATATATAGTATAATATATATATACACACACTCTCTCTCTCCTCACATCGCACATACACACATCCATCTCTCACTACATCACACACGACCACCCAACACAGAGCATAATACTATATATATATTAGCTCCTCCTATCTCTCTATTATATATTCTCTCAATAACTAATATTACTACTATTTTAAGTACACAAAATATAATAACCCTATATCTCTCTCGTATATCTTATTTTACTTATATTAATACTCTCCTGATCTTTACTCTAAACATTACTATATAACACTCATATGTAACTCTATAATATAAATTTATCACGCCTTATGCTCATAGATATACTGTATATCTGTAATATATATATTTATCTATATATATATACTCTCTACTATCATACTCTCATATCCTCTGTATATCTCTCTATATCTCTCTCTATATCACTGTACTAACTATCTCTCAGATCGATAGAATACGATAGATAGATAGATAGATATGATATATATGTACGCTATTATACTATATGTTGGTGTGTTTGTGTGTGTGTGTGTGTGTGTGTGTGTGTGTGGTGTGTGTGTGTGTGTGTGTATATAATTGTGTATATATATATAATATTATATATATATATATATATATATATATATATATACATATATAACACACAACCACACACACACACACACACACACACCACACACACACACACACACACACACACCACACACGCATACATATTATATTATATATATATATATATATATATATATATATGTGTGTGTGTGTGTGTGTGTGTGTGTGTGTGTGTGTGTGTGTGTGTGTGTGTGTGTGTGTATACATGTGTATGCGTCTGAATGCAATAAGTATAAGTTACAATAATGATAAGAGTAACAACAACTACTATGAACTTGGTGCATTGCCATGTAGACAATTATAAATGGCATTAATATAATGAGCTCTTTTATCTATTTTTTCGATAAACACTCCCGAAACGTACTCTCCTCTTCATTTATCCTGAAATAACCATGAATTCACGGAAATTTTAGTGGAAATATTTCGACAATAGAGTCTATTTTCCCTGTGTCATCAGCGGAAATATGAGGTCTGGATGTGGGAGGGGGGCAGGGAGATGGGCGGGGAAAGGGAGAGGGTGGAAGAGACAGGGAGAGGGAAGGAGAGAGTGAAAGGAAGATGAAGAGAGGGAAGGAAGAGAGGAAGTGAAGAGAGAGAGGGAGGAAGAAAGGAAGAGAGAGAGAGAGGGAAGGAGAGAGTGAAAGGAAGATGAGAGAGAGAGGGAAGGAGAGAGTGAAAAGGAAGATGAGAGAGAGAGGGAAGGAGAGAGTGAAAAGGAAGATGAGAGAGAGAGGGAAGGAGAGAGTGAAAAGGAAGATGAGAGAGGGAGGAAAGGGTCGAGGGAGAAGGGTGGAGGAGACAGGGAGAGGGAAGGAGAGAGTGAAAGGAAGAAGATGGGGAGAGGAGGAAGGGGTCGAGGAAGAAGGGTGGTAGAGACAGGGAGAGGGAAGGAAGAGTGAAAAGGAAGATGAGAGAGAGGGAGGGGGTCGAGGGGAGGGTGGAGGAGACGAGACAGGGAAGAGGGAAGGAGAAAGGAAGATGAGAGAGAGGAGGGGTCGAGGGAGAGGGTGAGAGGGAAGGAAAGTGAAAAGGAAGATGAGAGAGAGAGGGAGGGGTCGAGGGAGAAGGGGGAAGAGACAGGGAGAGGAAGGAAGAGTGAAAAGGAAGACGAGAAGTAGGAAGGGTCGAGTGAGAAAGGTGGAGAGAGTGAGGGGATGGAATGTGGAGATGGCAGGAGAGAGGGAGACGGAGAGTTGGAGTAAAGGCGAAGGGAATGGTGGAAAAGAGGGGGAAGGAAAAGGAGTGAGAGAGAAAGGGGAGAGGGAGGGAGCAAAAACGAGGAGGTTGTAGGGAGAGAGCAAGAGAAGAGAGCAAATAAAGCGAAAGTAAAAGTAAGTGCGGATGGACGATGTACAGGGAGACACAAGCATATGAAATAAAAAGAATGGATAGGGAATGACATAGAGAATTAAAGAGAGAAAAAGAGACATAATGGCTTGGTTTCGGAAGGAAAAGCAAGAATGAGAAAGAGAAAAGGGGGGCAAGGAGAGGGAGGGAGAGAAAGTGGGCTGTTGCATAATCGAATAAAGTCGAGGAACAAATCAAGGTTGTGATTGACTGAATCCCTAAAGTTGTCCTTGAATCCCAAGGTGGAATGAGGAGACGAACCAAAGACGTTTGAAAAGCATCAGAAGAGAGAGAGGAAGAGAAAGATAAGAGAGAGAGAAAGAGAAATAAAGAGAGAGAGAGGGAGGGAAAGAAAGAGAGAGAGAGACAGAGGGAAAGAAAGAGAGAGAGAGAGACAGAGAGAGAGAGAGAGAGAGAGAGAGAGAGAGAGAGAGAGAGAGAGAGAGAGAGAGAGAGAGAGAGAGAGAGAGAGAGAGAGAGAGTGAGAGAGAGAGAGAGAGAGAGAGAGAGAGAGAGAGAGAGAGAGAGAGAGAGAGAGAGAGAGAGAGAGAGAGAGAGAGAGAGAGAGAGAGAGAGAGAGAGAGAGAGAGAGAGAGACAGAGAAGAGAGAGAGGGGGGGGGGGAGAAACAGAAAGAGAGAGAGAGGTGGGGGAGAGAACTAGATAGGGATAAAGAAAAAACGAATTCTTATATGGAAAACAAAAGAAAAATTACCAACGTTAAAAATACATATTGATATATATCAAGAAGTAAATATTCTAAAGGAATGAAAACCAGAAAAAGAAATAATAAAATAAAATAATGAAATAACAATCGTCTTTCTTTGTCCCTCCTTTCCCATCTCTTCCTCTTTTTGGACTTCCTAATTCTCCTCCTTTCTCCCTCCTCTCATCACTCCTTCTCTCTCCTCCCATTTCTCCTCCTCTCTTTTTTCTTTTCCTCCTCCTCCTATCACCCTTCCTCTCATCTCTTCCTCTTTACCTTCTCCCCCTCCCCCTCCCCCGCACTATTGCTCCATTATATCTAAATTGCAAAGTGAATTACACCCCCTCCCCTTCCCCCCTTGCTAACACCCTTACCCCTATCCCCCTCCCCTTATAGTCCAAATTAAGGGTATTTCACTTCAGTTTTGTTGGGGGTTTAGATTTTTTTCTTTATTTTGTTCTTCATCTTGTATTTTAATGTTTTCCCTTTATCTATATATAATATATATATATATATATATATATATATATATATATATATATATATATATATATATATATATATATATATATATTTTTTTTTTTTTTTTTTTTTTTTTTTTTTTTTTTGGGGGGGGGGGATTTTTGTCTTTTTTGCTTTTTTGTTTTCTTATTTGTCTTTGTCTGCCTATTGGCCTGTCTAGGTGTCTGTCAGTCTTCTGTCGATCCATCACCCTCCTTACCTCTCTCTCTTTTCTTTCTCTTTCTCATTCTCATTCTCATTCACTCTCTCTCTCTTTCTCTCCCTCTCTCTTTATAATCTTTTTCTCTTTTCTCTCTCTTCTCTTCTTTTCCCATCCTTAGTCCTTTCTTCCTCTCTTCTCTTCTCATTTTCTCTCCTCTCCTCTCCTCTTCTTCTTTTCTTCTTCTCATACCTTCTCTTCCCGTCTTTTTCCCTTCCCTTACCTTCCTTTCATTCTTTCCTTATTCCTTCACCCCCCCCCCCTCTCTCTCTCTCTCTCTCTCTCTCTCTCTCTCTCTCTCTCTCTCTCTCTCTCTCTCTCTCTCTCTCTCTCTCACTCTCTCTCTCTCTCCTCTCTCTCCTCACTCTCTCTCCCTTCTCTCTCTCCCTCTCCCTCATTCTCCCTCTCCCTCTCTTCTCTCTCTCCCTTTCCCCCTCTCCTCTCTCCCTCTCTCACCCGCTCACCGTCTCTCCCTCTCTCTCTCCCTCTCTCCCTCTCTCCCTCTCTCGCCCCGCTCACCCTCTCTCCCTCTCTCCCTCTCTCGCCCCCGCTCACTCTCTCCCTCTCTGCTCATCTCCCTCTCTCCCTCTCTCGCCCCGCTCACCCTCTCTCCCTCTCTCCCTCTCTCGCCCGCTCCCTCTCTCCTCTCTCCTCTCTCGCCCCTCACCCTCTCTCCCTCTCTCCCTCTCTCTCAGCTCACCTTCCCCAACTTGCTGGTTCATTTGGGAGTATAAAATTGTTCGCCGATGCAATTTTCGTGCTGGTAATTGTCAGAGTTGTGAAGTCTCCAAACTGGCCACTTTGTTGTGGTACTGGGGACGGGGTAAGGGTAAGGAGGAGGGGGAGGGGTGGGGGAGGGGAAAGAGGTGTGGGAAGGGGAAGGGGCAAGGGAGGGGGGGTAGGGGTGGGGAGGGGAAAGAGGTGTGGGAAGGGGAAGGGCAAGGGAAGGGGGGGGTTAGGGGAAGGAAGGGAGGGAAAGGGGAAGGTGTGGGTTGGGAAAAGGGGAAGGGGAATGGGAGGTGGGGAGGAGGAAGGGGAAAGGGAGGAGGGGGAAATGGGGAGGGGAAAGAGGAAGGGGAAGGGGAATATGTGGAGGAAGGGGAATGGGGAGGGGAAGGGGAAGGGGAAGGAAAAGGGAAAAGATGGGGAAAAGGGAAGAATGGGAAGGGAGAGAGAAGGGGGAAGGGAAAGGGAAAGAAGAATGGAAAAAGGTATGGATAAGGAAATAAGAAGGAAGAAGAGGAGGAAAGAAGAAGAATGAAGGTGAAAAATAAGAGCAGGATAGTGAGAGGGACAGGACAGACAGACAGACAGACAGACAGAAATTGAGTAAGAAATAAGGTTTCTATTAGGAGGGAAAACGTGCATTCGAGTTTAATTTCAGTTGTTCCAAACTTTTTTGTTCTTGTTATAGTTTAAACGTGCACAGTGTATTTCTATTAATCAACAATATCTATGCATGTACCAGTCTTAATCTAACTTTCTATATATTATTTTTATTTTATTTTGTTATCATTTTTATTTTATTTTTTATTTTTTTTTTTTTTTTAAGAGGGAAGTTTACGAAACATTTTAAGTAAATGTGTTTGGTTTATCCTCTCTTTCTCTTTCTCTCCTTTACCTCCACCTTTCTTTCACTCTCTCTCTTTCTCTATCTGCTTTTCTTCTCTCTCTCTTTCTTTCTTTCTTTCTTTCTTTCTTTCTCTCTCTCTCTCTCTCTCTCTCTCTCTCTCTCTCTCTCTCTGTGTGTCTGTGTATGTGTATGTGTATGTGTGTGTGTGTGTTTGCGTGTGTGTGCGTGTGTGGTGCGTGCGTGCGTGCGTGCGTGCGTGTGTGTGGTGTGTGTGTGTGTGTGTGTGTGTGTGTGTGTGTGTGTGTGTGTGTGTGTGTGTGTGTGTGTGTGGTGTGTGTGTGTGTGTGTGTGTGTGTGTGTGTGTGTTGTGTGTGTGTGTGTGTGTGTGTGTGTGTCCGTGCGTGCTGTGTGTGTGTGTGTGTGTGTGTGTGTGTGTGCGTGCGTGCGTGCGTGCGTGCGTGCGTGCGTGAGTGCGTGTGTGTGTGTGTTGTGTGTGTGTGTGTGTGTGTGTGTGCGTGTGTGTGTGGTGTGTGCGTGTGTGTGCCTGGTGTGTGTGTGTGTGTGTGTGTGTGTGTGTGTGTGTGTGTGTGTGTGTGTGTGTGTGTGTGTGTGTGTGGTGTGTATGTGCGTGCGTGCGTGCGTGCGTGTGGTGCGTGTGTGTGTGCGTGTTTGCGTGTGTGTGTGTGTTGGTGTGTTTGTGTATGTCTGTCTGTCTCCATTTGTGACATTCTTGTGTATGTATTCTTATTGATCCTCCTCCTACTTCCCTTTCCCCTCTTCCTCTTCCTCTTTCCCTCTGCCCTCTGTTTGCTAGTCATCCTTGTGTGTGCATGTTCATTGATCCGCGAGGAATAACATAAAGGAAGAGACAGACAGAGAATGACAGAGAGAGAGAGAGAGAGAGAGAGAGAGAGAGAGAGAAGAGAGAGAGAGAGAGAGAGAGAGAGAGAGAGAGAGAGAGAGAGAGAGAGAGAGAGAGAGACAGACAGACAGACAGACAGACACACAGATACATACAGGCACACAGAAAGAAAGACAGAGTGAAGGAGGATATAGAAAGTGCGAAGAAAGATGGGAGTGGGAAGAAATACATAAAGAGGAGAGATAGAGGGTAGAATGGGGTCGGAAGAAAGAGAGAAAAAAAAGGTTGAACGAAGGAGGGAAGAGCCAAGGGGACGAAGAGTTGATTTAGTTCAGTAGAAAGAAATAAAGTGAATGCAGGGGAAGCGAGACAGTGTAGAGAATAATGAACGGAGAGAATTGGGGGTAAGGTATAAGAGAGGAGGGGAAGGAGAGGAGGAGAGAGAAGGAAAGAGAGGAGGGAGGGAAAAAGAGAGAAGGGGAGGGAGGGGAGGAGAGAGAAGGAAAGAGAGGAGGGTGGGAAAGAGCAAAGAGGGAGAGGGAAGGAGAGAAAAGGAAAGAGAATAAGCAGGGAAAAAGAGAGAAGGAAGAGAAGAGGGGGGGGGAGAGAAGGAAAGAAGGAAGGAGGGAGGGAGGGGAGGGAGAGAAAGGAAAGAGGAGGGTGGGAAAAAGAGCAAAGAGGAGAGGAAAGGAGAGAGAAAAGAGGAGGGAAAAAGGGGAAGGAAAGAGAAGAGGGGGGGGAGCGAAGGGGAGGGAGGGGAGGAGAGAGGAGGAAAGCGAAGAGGGAGGGGAAAAGAGAGAAGGGGAGGGAGGGGAAGAGAGAGAAGGAAAGAGAAGAGGGAGGGGGGAGGGAAAAAGAGAGTTCAAATAGATGGGAGAGAAAAAGGGGGTTAAGACATAGAGAAAGCGATAGCGAGAGAGGGGGGGAGGAGAATACCGGGAGAGAGAAACAGAGAAAAGTGGAGATATGAATTGAGAAGAAAGAAAGGAAGTTTTCTTTTTCTCTCTCTCTCTCTCTCTTTCAATTATTCAGTCTTTTTATTATTATTCATTGATTATTTCCACAATCATCGTGACTCCGTTTCTAATTCTTTTTTTAAATTCCTTTTCATCTTTCCAACAACCATTCATCTTCGTCAGACAAAATTCTTTTTCTTTTCATTATTATTGTAAAAGCCCTTATCATGATTGGCTGTCAGTTACCTTTGTGTTGCCATTAGGCCCTTGTTGCCTGTCATTGGGTGCAACTGCAATGGGTTTTCATGTCATGTCGTTGTTGTTATTATTCTATTTAAGATGAAAACATTGTTATACAGAAAACGTAAGTCACGCATGCCTGAATTTTAAGGGTAAACTTTTATAAAAGTGAAATAAATTATTCTCGCCAGAAAATATTTGCTCGGCATCACACCTTTCGGCTCAGAAATTGTTGGAAGTGAAGAATGTATTACCTCAGTGATGAATTGTGAAACTTTTGAGGTGCTATTTATTTAGTTAAAGAGATGCACAATAAGGTTAACATTTTGACAAAATCGTATCGTATAATACATATACATAGGACGATAATTTCGACCAAACTTGAACACATGTAAATATGAATAGAAAGGATTTAATATCTTACACAGTATTGAAGACCTTTATAAATCAGATTAGATAATGCGTTTACAATATCTTATGACAACGATATCAACGACTGACCTTTGCAAAAGATATAAAATGAGAAATAAATCAATCAAAAAGTCGACATCAAAGTCCTTCTAAAATGTGCCGAGTTCCACCTTCCTCATCCGGTAGCGTCGAGCTCAAGCCACAGTGTTGCCAAACGTTGGGCGAACCTTTGTCACGGCCAACAATACAACCCTGGTTTAGTTTTCCAATATACCAGATTGCCACGGACGAAGAGACCCATTAAACGACCCTGTGTTGGCGGTTATGGTGCCGGAGGTTGTGGTGAAGACTATGGTGTGATGGTGACTGGAGTTATTGTTATGGAGAGTTTGTGTGTATGCTGAAGTTGGTGGTTTTGTGTAGGGTCCGCGTTATTACGGATGCATATAATGTAACGTATGTGTTTTTTTTTTTTTTTTTTTTTTTTTTTTTTCGGTATTTTCCCTTCTTTTTTCTTCTCTTCTCTCTTTTCTTCCTCCTCCTCCTACTCTCTCTCTTTCTCTTCTCACCTCTCCTACTTCTCTCTTTTCTTCTCACCTCTCTCCTACTCTACTCTACTTTCCTCTCCTCTTATCTCCTCCTCTTCCTTCTCTCCCCTCTCTCTCTCTCTCTCTCTCTCTCTCTCTCTCTCTCTCTCTCTCTCTCTCTCCTCTCTCTCTCCTCTCTCTCTCTTCTCCCTCTCTCTCTCTCTCTCTCTCTCTCTCTCTCTCTCTCTCTCTCTCTCTCTCTCTCCCCCTCTTTCTCTCTCTCTGACATGATTGATTGCGCGAGAATAAAGCGAAAAATAACCTGCTTTCAACTTGAGTAAACAGTCATCAACATAATGAGAGACAAGTTAGTTTTCATTTTTTCTTTTCTTTCCTACTCTTTCTTCCATTTCTTTTCAGTATTGCTCTATCCCCTCTCTCTATCGGTCTCTCGCTTTCTTACTTCCTCTCTCTCTCTCTCTCTCTCTCTCTCTCTCTCTCTCTCTCTCTCTCTCTCTCTCTCTCTCTCTCTCTCTCTCTCTCTCCTCTCTCCCCTCATCCCCTCTACATGGAAAATAATAATGATAATGATAGTAATAATAATGATAATAATTTTGATAATAATAACACTAATAATAATAATGATGATGATAATAATAACAATAGCAAGGATAAGGATAAATAGTAATGATAATTATCATAACGACAATAACGATAACCAAATAATGATAAAGAAAAGTGTGATAACAAATAGAAAATAAGAAGAGTGAAAGAAGCAAAAAAAAGTAATATAAAGAAGACAAACAGAGGGTAAGGATAATGATTTTGATGACGACGACGAGTTAAAAATACATATAGATAATCGTGGTACACAATATGGAGGTTATGATAATGATAATGGCAATGAGGATAATGATAATGCTAAAGATTATGAGGATGAGGATGGTGAGAATGATAATGATGATGACTACGATGACGATGATGATGATTAAGATGAGGATGAAGACGATGATGATGATAGTGATGATAATGGTGATGAGGATGATTATGATGATGATGGTCATTATTAAGATGACGATGATTAAGATAATGATGAGGATGATGCTGAAAATGATAATTAAGAAAATGAAGCAGAAGATGAGAAAAAGAGAGAGAGGAAAGGGAAAGTGTATGACGAACAATTTGTCAAATATTTCGAGTGCTCTTGGGTCGTCTCTGGGAACGAATGGAGAGGAACCAAATGTTTTTCTTGCTTTTTCTCTTTCTTTTCTCTCCTCATCTTTGTGTCTTCGCCTTCATTGTCTTTTTGCTTCTCTTCCTTCTCCTCCTCTTTTATTATTTTTGTTGTTCTTATCACTACCATTGCTGTTATCATTATTATTACTATGATTATCGTTATTCTATTTTCCTCCTCCTCTTAGTTATTATTATTATCTTTATTGTTATTTTCCTCTTCTCTTACTCCTTCTCTTCTTTCTACATGAAGATTATATTCTGATTCGTCTTTTGTTTTTTATATCTCTCTCTTTCTCTCTCCCTCTCTCTCTCCAATGTTAGGTATGATTAACTTTGCTATTATCATTTTCCTTACTATTACTGCTGCTACTGCTGTTTCTGCCTCTACCATTAAAATTGACTATTATTATCCTTATCATCATTATTATTACCATTAACATTATAACCATTATCATTATTATATCATAACTAATAATAGTATTTTCATTAATATCATTACTATTATTGTTACATTTAATTACATTCCTATTGCTGCTATTGCTGTTTTCTTTTTGATTTGCTGATCCTATCAATATCATTCTTATAAATCCTGTTACTATTATCTTCATCCTTATTATTATTAGTAGATTATATTTGCAACTTTTCCATGACTAATACCCTTGTGATGATAAGGATAAAAGTAAAAAGGTTATGAATTTTTATTTTTTTCCAATACCATTATCGTTATTATTACTTTTATTTCTCACCATACTCGTATTATCGTATTTAATAGCTCCACCATTATCATCAATATCTTTTTTGATCACCGATGGTTTACATATCATTAATGAAATTAACTTTGATATAATTATAATCTTCATCATCAACGACACAACTATCATTAAAATCATCAATTGTCATTTCATTAATGGGGTGATGACAATAGGCCTAGAGCGAGTGATAAACAGCTAAAAATAATAAAAACATAAAGATTTATCTACACATATGAGCAATATAAATGATGAAAAGAATAATCAAATATGTGTTTGTAGTTTTTCTCAGAACTGGTTCTTTGTGTCTCAAAACGTGATCCATTAGAGCACTTCTATTCTTTTCTTCTTCTCGCTGTGTGTGTGTGTGTGTGTGTGTGTGTGTGTGTGTGTGTGTGTGTGTGTGTGTGTGTGTGTGTGTGTGTGTGTGTGCGTGCGTGTGTTATTTCAGCGTTGTGGTTAGAAAGGAATGTTTCAACCATTGGTCCTGATGATGTTTTGGTCTCTCTCTCTCTCTCTCTCTCTCTCTCTCTCTCTCTCTCTCTCTCTCTCTCTCTCTCTCTCTCTCTCTCTCTCTCTCTCTCTCTCTGCCTGCCCCCCCCCCCCCCCGCCCATCTCTTTCTTTGTGTGCTCTATCTCTTTTCTCGTAGTTATCATGCCATAGCACATCAGTAGATTTTGGTAAATATGTACATATATATGCATACATATATGCGCACGCACACACGCACACACATACATATATATGTGTGTGTGTGTGTGTGTGTACGTACATGTGTGTGTATGTATGTATGTAGAAATATATATGTATATATATTTACCTATATAGATACATATACGTGTGTGTGTATATATAATGTATATATATATATATATATATATATATATATATATATATATATATATATATATAATATATAATGATCATAAATATATCGAAAAAAAACATATGTTTATCTCCCGTCCGTCTTATATACACAAGTCATTTATCACCTATAGATATTCGTAGAATCGCAGCGTACAAAATCTCCATTCGCGCTAAATTATGCATTTCCACAGTTCCATAAATATGTCTCTATATTGAAATATTCACAAAAGGCATCCGCATGTTTTGGCTGTGCCAAATGCCTGGTATGCAGACTTTCACCTCCACCATAAAGCCCATTTTTACGGCTCTCCTTCTCTTCCACCATCCCGAGGAAGGGAAACGTTCAAAGCTCCTAAAATCTAATAAATTCAGGGTGTATGGAAAAGGAGCGAAGGAGGAGAGGGGAGAGAAAGTAAGCAGAGAAAGAGACAGAAGAAAGAAAGACATTGAGAAAGGAGGAGAGAAGGGTAATAAAGTTTTGGGTGTATGTGAGGAAGGGGGGCGAGAGAGAGAGAGTGAGAGAGAAGAGGAGAGAGAGAGAAGAGGAGAGAGAGAGAGAGAGAGAGAGAAAGGGAGGGAGAGGGAGGGAGGGAGGAGGGAGGAGGGAGAGGGAGAGAGAAGATAGGAGAGAGCGAGAGAGAGAAAGAGAGAGAGGGAGAGAAAGTAAGAAAGAAAGAAAGAGCGAAAGCAGTAAGAGAAAGAAGAAAAACAAAAAAAAGCAACGTTTGATACTCTTCAGTCCCCCCTTCCCACTCACACTGAAGTACAGGCAAAGAAAACGGGATCATCAAAACATAGGCGCTCTGCAACATCGTCTCGCAAGATTGACAATATCATTTCCATATTATCTTCCATTCGACGTCAGTTTTATTTTCTTTATTGCAAGATCTTCGCCGATTTTTGCGGGAGCCATTGTAGCTTCGCGCCGGGGAAAAACTGAAAACGGTTTCGGAGCGATTTAAAAGTTTAAAAGGCTTACCAAAGTGTATTCACAAAGCGTACTTTCTCTACTTCTTTTTCTCGTTCTGTGCAACTTTTTTTCTATTTACTTATTTGCTTGTCTATCCATCTATATGCGTATCTGTCTATCTACCCTTAAGTATATAAGTCAGTTTATCTATAAATCTATCTATTGTATCTATCCCTATTTCCCTATTAAATTATATATCTTCCCGCTTATCTATATATCTACTGAGTTTGCTATTTAACTATTTTTTTCTGTCTATCTGCCTGCCACCTTATCTATCTGTCTATCTGCCTGTCTGTTTGTCTGACTGCGTGTATGTGTGTGTTTATATGTATATGTTTGTAGTTTTTCTCAGAACTGGTTCTTTGTCTCAAAACGTGATCCATTAGAGCAGTTCTAGCCTTTTCTTCCTCTCTCTCTCACTCTCACCCCCCCAACCTCTCTCCCCCTCCCTCCCTCCTCCTCCTTCGCCCTCCCCCTCCCCTCTCCTCTCCCTCTCTCTCTCTCTCCCCCCCCTTCCCCCTTGCCCTCCCCCTTCCCCTCTCCCTCTTTCTCGTTCTCTCCCTCTCTCTCTCATCCTCATCACTCATATTTTCTTACGTATAGCCCAGCCCCCTCCCTCCTTTACTCCATTTCACGAATTAAAAATACCCCCTCCCCTTTTCCTCCCCAACTTTTTTTCTTATATATGTATTCTTTTCTTCTCTCACACACACACCCCTCCTCTCGGTTCACCCCCCCCCCCTCGACCCCAATCTATATGGAGATTTTGACTCATGGACCGTAATTTATAATTAAGATCCACCAAACCAGACATGGAGGAGGGGGGGGGTGAGGGAGGGGGGGTGGATGGCAGGAGAGGAGAGAGAGAGGAGGGAGGGGGATGAGGGAGGAAAGTGGGGAGAGGTGGATGGAGGGGAAGGGAAAGGTAGGAGAAAGTGGGAGGAGGAAGGGTGGGGGTAAGGTAGTAGGAGAAAGGAGGGAAGAGAGGAAGAAGAAAGGAGAGTGAGATAGGGGTAAGGTAGAGAAGTAAAAGGGAAGGGAGGGGAGTGAAATAGAAAAAAAAGTGGAAATAGCGAGGAAGCAAGGGAAATAGGGAGGAGAAATAAGGAAATAAAGACAGGGGAAAAGGGATGGAAGGAACGAGGGAATAGACAGGGAGGGATGTAAAGTGAGAAAGGTATAGAGAAGAGAATAAGGAGACAAGAGAGAAATATGAAAGAAAGGTTGCCAAGAGCACGAGTAAAGGAAGAGAAGGTAAGAGAGAGACAAGAAGAAAAAGAGAAAGGGATATACAGACGGCGAACGAGTGGAGTGAAAAAAAAAGGAGGGAGGGAGAGGGGAAGGGGGAACCGGGAAACCAGATTGGAGATGAGATAGATGGCGACAGATGCAGGCCCTCGCTGATGAGACCAAAACAAAAAAGGAAGAAAAAGACAAGATACTTATATGCATCTATATGTGTATAAAGATACATAGGTACATACTGACAAACATGCATGCAGTATGATATACATATAACTATATATATATATATATATATATATATATATATATATAT
>NW_020869638.1:749097-751597 GCF_003789085.1 Penaeus vannamei | reverse complement strand
AGTAACGGGAAGGGGGGATAAAGAGGGGAGAAGGGGAGAAGGGAAGGAGGTTGGAGGAAGGAAGGGGGAGGGAAAGGGAAGGTTGGAGGGGAGAGGGGAGAAGGGAAGGAGGTTGGAGGGATGGAAGAGGGAGGGAGAAGGGAAGGGATTGTAGGGGAGGGAGGGATGGAAGGGGAGAGAGAGAGAAGGGAGGGATTGGAGTTGGAGGGATGGAAGGGGGAAGGGAGAAGGGAGGGGGTTGGAGGGATGGAAGGGGAGGGAGAAAGGGAGAGGAGAGGGGTAAGGGAGGGAGGAAAAAAGAGACGAGAGAGAGAGGTCAGTAAAAAAAGTGACAATGAAAGACAGAAACGAACAAAAAAAAAAGAAAGAAAGAGTTCGAAGGAAGTCGAACTCAAACAAACGCACACTGGCAATTAAACAAACACACTGATAAACAGACCTTAAAAAAAAAAAACTCCATTATTTTCCTCATCACCGCCCTTTCCTCAGTGATGATTCCGCTGACTGAAGATAGAAGATAGAGTTGACTGATTGACTGATTGAATGATAGACGCAGCCCGCCTTTCCACTGCATGGTTATATGACTGACTGGAAAACGTCAAGCAGGCAGTTGCATGTGCAGGCATAGGACGGGGGGTGTGGAGGAGGGGGAGGGGATGGGGGAAGAGGTTAAGGTGAAAGCACGGAGGGAGAGTGGGGAGAAGGAGGGAGAGGGAAAGAAGGAAGGAGAGGGGGAGTGCGGAAGGTGTGGATACCGAGGGAGAAGGATAGGGGAAAGAGGGAGATAAAAGGGGGAGGAGGGGAGATAAAGGAGAGGGGGTGATAAATAAGATGGGGGAGAAGTAGAGAGGGAGTGAGTGGGGAAATGAGAGAAGGTAAAAAAAGAAAAAGGAGAGGAGAGGATAGTAGAGAAAGGAAGAAGAGATGGAAATGGGGAAGAGAAAGTGAGAGGAGACTAAAAGCTTGGAAAAAGAGCTACAGGAAGCGAGGGAAAGAAAGAAGAGAGAAGAGTGGATGGGAGAAGAAGGAAGAAGGAGGATGAAAGGTGAAAGTGAAAGAGAAGAGAGATGAAAAAACATGAGGAAAGAGTGGAGAAGATCGAAAAAGAGATGAATATGAGGATAAGAACATATAGAAGCGAGGGAGGAAAAGAAGGGAGGAGGATGAATACGAAAAGAGATAGTGAAGTAAAATAGGAGAAGATGAAAGAGAGAAGAATGAAATCTAAAAAAAAAAAAAAAAAAAAGTTGGGTGAAGGTAGAGACAAGGAAAGAGGGATATTTAAGTATAGATAGATAGATAGACAGGTAGGTAGATAGATAGATAGAAAGAGAAGAAACAAGCATAAAAAAGACAGACAGACCGATAGATACAGAGTCACACAAATAGATAGCCAGCCAAATATGACGAACAGAAAAGACTGAAACGAGAGAAGGAAGACGAAAATTTGCAGAAATACCAAGACCTTAGTCGCCCATTCCAAAGTCTAACCACGTAATCGAACAATCTTCTACGTCATGACTGCGGTTCTGGTTCATCAGCTCGACCATGAAGCCAAAGCCATCGTCCGAATGCTATCATTACGTAAACCGTGATTGAACTAGATCATATAAATGAATGGATTTTTCTTCCCTTCCTCTTTTTCATTCATTTTTGCGTATATCGTTTACATTGGCATTCTTGTGATCAATATAAACAGTATATAAAGGTGTATCAAAATTCTCGTAAGTGTTGTCATATTGATTATCATCGTTACTTTAATTATTTATGTCATGATTATCATTTCATTATCATTATTATCATTATTAGCATCGTTACTACTACATTATATCATTATTTTTATTATAATTATCATTAGTACCATTGTTATTTTCATGTCATCTTAATCATCATGATTATCATAATTATCATGATTACCATATCATTACTCATATCATGATTATCATAATCATTATCATGATTATCATATCATTATTTATCATTATTATCATTACTATCATCATCATGATTGTCATTAACGTTACTATTATTACTATGGCGATCCCGGTTATTATCATCATCATTGTTATAATTATTAACTCTATGGTTGTCGTTTCTCCTGTCTTTGTTGTTCTTGTTGTTTTAATCATAATCGTTATCATCAATCACGATCATTATCATTATCCCTATCACCCTCTCCCTCATCACCAGAACGAAATCACAAACCACCCAAAAACCATTGATGACAAACCAATGAATGAACATCGAGAGAGAATGATGACGTCACCGCATAACAGCTGGAGCCGTCGCGTTAAGTCGTTTACCCGGAAATGCTTGCTATTTTGGATCCAAATATTTGCCATGAGAGCGCCGTACACATGCTACTCGAGGGAAAGGGGGGAGTAGGGAGTAGGGAGGAGAGGAGGAGGAGAGGGGAGGAGAGAGGGGAGGAGGAGAGAATAGGGGTAGGAGAGGAGGAGAAGGTGGAAGGGGGGGAAGGGGAGAGATAGGAGAGAGAGGA
>NW_020869638.1:724205-730875 GCF_003789085.1 Penaeus vannamei | reverse complement strand
TTTATTTTCTTTCCATTTGTTCTTCTTAATCTCTTTTCTTGTGAATTATTATTTTTTATGATTATTTGTTATTTGTGTTCCTTTTTATTGTTTATTTCTTTCCATTTGTTTCTTCTTAATCTCTTTTCTTGTGAATTCTTATTTTTTGATGATTATTCCTTTTGATAATTTAGATAGAAATGTGATTTATTTGTCAAATTTCTATTTATCTGCATACCTGTCTATCTATCGGGCTATCTATTCATTTATCTATCTATTCATCTGTCTGTCTTTTTTCTGTCTGTCTGTCTGTCTATCTATGTGTCTATCTGTCTGTCTATATATCTATCTGTCTGCCTATTTATCTATCTACGTTAACTTTTATTTGTATTTTTTTTGTTTGTCACAATGAATTTTGTTCATTTTTAACATAACCCTCCCCCTTCCCCTCCCCTCCCTCCTCTCCCTCCCCTCCCCACCTCCCTTTAAGAAAACGGATATTGGGGTCACCCACGTCTCATTGGAGGGGGGGGGAGAGGGAGAAGAGAGGGAGAAGGTGGGGGGGGAAGGGAAGGGGGAGGGGAGGAAACAGGGAGGGAGAAGGAAAGGGGAGGGGAAGGAGAAGGGAAGGGGGAGGGAAGGAAAGAGAGGGAAAGGGGGGGGGGAGGGAAGGAAGAAGGAAGGGAGTTGGCAGAGGGACAGAGGAGGAGAGAGGGAGGGAGAGAGGGAAGAAGAAAGAATGGTAGATGAGAAGGGAAGGGAGAGAAGAATAAAAGATAGAGGGGACTGATTTGGAGAAAAAGAAAAAAGACAGAACATACGAAAGGAGAAGAAGAAGGGGGAGAGAGAGAGAGAGAGAGAGAGAGAGAGAGAGAGAGAGAGAGAGGAGAGAGAGAGAGAGAGAGAGAGAGATGAAGAGAGAGAGAGAGAGAGAGAGAGAGAGAGAGAGAGAGACGAGAGAGACGAGAGAGAGGGAGAGAGAGAGAGAGAGAGAGAGAGGAGAGAAGAGAGAGAGAGAGAGAGAGGAGAAGGAGAAGAGAGAGAAGAGAAGAGAGAGAAGAGAGAAGAGAAAGAAAGAGAAAAAAGAAAAAGAAAAAGCGAAAGAGAGAAAAGAAAAAAAGGAAAAAAAAAAAGAAAGAGAGAAAAAAAAGTTGTCACACAAAGCTACAGGCAGGAAGAGGGAGGTTGACCAGATGGATAGAGAGAGGGGAGAGGGGGGGGGGGGGAGAGGAGAAAGGAGAGAGAGGGGCGAGAGATGAGAGGGAAGAGAGAGAGGAGAGAGAGAGGAAGAGAGAGGAGAAGAGAGAGGGGCGAGAGACGGGAGAGAAAGAGAGCGAGAGGGTCGGGGAGAGGAGAAAAAGAGAGAGAGAGAAAGAAGAAAGAAAGAGAAAGAGAAAAGAGAAAAGAGAGGCGAGAGGGTCGGGAGAGAGAGAGAGGAAAAGGAGAGAGAGGGGAGGGAGGGCGGAAGGGGAGTGTGACGGCGGGAGGCTGGCGGGGCTGCGGTCCTGGTGCTGGTGCGCCGTCCGACCGCAGGCACGGCCGGCAGGTCTCAGCCGGAATATGCAGGAAGAGGTCGCTGCCGAACCATCTCCGTATAGAGGTCCGCCAATCGGGTGCCTGCGTGCGGAGGGCAATGGCGGGGAATTTCGTTGGGGATATCGGGTTGAAGGGGACAGGAAGGGGATTAGGGAAGGAGGAGGAGGGATGAGGGAGGGAGGGACTTCAAGTATGAAGACAAAGAGGAGGAAGGGAGGGGGAGAAGGAAAGTGGAATATGAACAAAATAGGGATCAGGGGAAGGGAGGGGGGAGTGCGGATGAGGGATGGGAGGGGATGGGAGGGAAGGGATTGTGGGAAGGGAAGGGGTGCAGATAGGAGGGGGGGGGAGATTAAGGGAGGGGATGGGAAGGGATAGGGAGGGATGGGGAGAAGAGGATGGGAAGGGGGGAGGGAAGGAGGGAAGGGTTGAGGGGAGGGAGGGAGGGGAAGGTAGGGAGAGGGAAGGGGGAAAGGGGGGGAAGGGAAGGGATGAGGAGGGAGCGGAGGGAGGGAAGGGGAGGAGGGGAGATGGAGGGACGGAGGGAAGGGAAGGGGGAGGGGGGAGGGAAGAGGGGAGGAGGGAAGGAGGAGGGAGGGAAAGGAGGGAGGGGAGGGAGGAGGGAGGGAGGGGGGGAGAGGGAGGGGAGGGGGGAAGGAGGAGGGAGGGAGTAGGGAGGGAGGGAGGGATGGGAGTGGAGGGGAGGAAAGGGAGGGGCAGCGACGGGGAGGCGGGAGGCTGTGGGTGTGTTGTTGGTTGTTAATTGTTGTTGTTATTGTTAGTTATTGTTATTAAATTGCTATTATTCATTGTTATTGTTATCATTGTTATTATTGTTAACATTATTGTGATCATTGTTATTATCATTATTATTATTATTATTATTATTATTATTATTATTATTATTATTATTACTATTATTAATGTTGTTATTAATATTATCATTGTTATTATTATTATTGGTTGTTTTGTTGTTTTGTTATTGTCATTATCAATCATTATTATTTTCATTATCAATGTTATTGTTATTATCATTATTATTATTATCATTATTATTGTTATTTTCATTATCATTATTTGACTCATCATTATTATTATTGAGATCATTATTATTATCATTATTATCGACTTCATCATCGTTATTATTAGTTTTGTTATTATTACTTTAATTATTATTGTTATTTCCATTATTATTATCAAAATCTTCATCATCATTATCATTATTTGGATCATCATCGTTATTACCATCATCATTATTATCATTGTGCTATTTGCTATTATTGTTATTGTTATTTTTCTTATTGTTATTAAAATTACGATTATTACTATCATTATTTTCATTATTATCGTCATCATCGTCATTATTATTATAATTGTTAGTATTACTACTATAATTATTATCATTATCACTTTTATTATTATTGTTATTATTACTCATATTATTACTTTTATTATCATTGTTATTATGACTTTGATTATTACTGTTATTATTACTATTATCATTATTGTTATTCTCATTATCATTATCAAAATAATAACTAATATTATCACCATTTATTCCATTCCGTTTTAATTCTTTTTTTTTTGGGGGGGGGAGGGCCAGAGGTCAACCAACTCAGGACCAAAAACGATTTCATTTGACCTTTCAATATCATCCTCTGATTCACTTCCATCTGTGTTATCTATCTGTGACCTTCTGCTGACCTCCGGGAGAACGATTTTGCTCTGTCCTCTGGTGTTCCACTTTTTGTATGTTACTTTTTGGTTCTATCTTTTGTTTTATTGTTTTTTCTTAATGTCTTTTTTATTGTTTTTTATTATTATGATTTCTGTCTTTTTTTGTTTTACTTTTTTTTCTTAATGTCTTTTTATTTATTTATTTATCTTTATTATTATCATTTCTCTTTTTTGTATATTGTTATTATTAGTTATATTTCTTTTGCTATTAGCTTGTGTTATTAGTTATTGTTTTTGTTTTTGTTAAGATTATTATTATGATTATTGTTATCATCATTATTGTTACTGTTGTTATTATCATTATTCTTTATCATTATCATCATTATTATCGACATTATCAATATTACTGCTTTTATTTTTGTTGCTGTAGTTATTACAATCACCATCACCATTATCATTTTTATTCTCACTATCATCATCACTTTTATCGTTACTATTATTCTATGGAGGCATTAACGTTATTTGTTGCCTAGGAATTACGTATAGAAGAAAATAAGAAACGAGACAGTCAAAGAAAAATAATAATTATCCACACGCTCACAAAAAAAAGATAATAATAATAAAATAAAATAAGATAATAAAATTTATATCACTTCCCCTCCCCCTTCCTCTCCCCCCACCTTTAACTCCCCCCTCTCCCTCCCTCCTCCCCCTCATCTCCCCCACTCCTTCCCCTCTCTCCTTCCTTCCTCCACCCTTAACTCCCCCTCCTCCCCCCTCTCCCCTTCCCTCCCCCTACCCCCACCCATCCCTTAACTCCCCCTCCTCCTCCCCTCCTCTCAATCCATACCCCTCCCTCCCTCCCCTCCTCCCCCCTTCCAATCCTCTCCCCTTGTTTCGTCGTTATATTAAGCCGGTCTTACAAATTGAGCCAAACACCTCCTGCCCACCCGGTGTCACATTGGCACCCTTGGCACCGAGTGGCACTGGGCGTCTCGCATTCCTTTGGCGGCGACGTGGGTGCCATACATTCCGCTTCCGAAGCTAGACATTCCGAGCCTATCACCCCCCCCCTTCCCCCTTCTCCCTTGTTCCTCCTCAGCCTCTTCCTCTTTTCTCTTCCTCCATCTCTCTCTCTGTCTGTTTCTATCTCTCTCTCTCTCACTCTTTCTCTTTCTTTCTCTCTTTATCTCTCTCGTTCTCTCTCTCTCTCTTTCTTTCTCTCTTTCTCTCTATCCTCTCTTCTCTTCTCTGTTTTTGGGTTTTTGGTTTCTCTGTCTCTGGTTCTCTTGTTTTCTTTTCTGTTCCTGTTTTGTTTTGTGTCTCTTTCTCTTTACATATATATATATATATATATATATATATATATATATATATATATATATATATATATACCTCTTCCCGGACACTTTCTCGCCTCTTTTCACTCCCCCTTCTTCACCCCCTCCCCTCCCCCCCCCATCCCAACCCCCCCCCCCCTTAACCTCCCCTTAGGGAAAAAGGTCCGGTGTCCCTTCCTCCCCATCCTCCCCCCCCCCCCTTGTCACAGCCGCTTACCCTCGGCTGCTCTGACCTCGAGGCTGAGGTCACGCTTCGCTGCCTCCGGTCAAGCTAGGTCACGGGGAGTGAAATAGTGGTGGGAAGCAGGGTGAGAGGGAGGGAGGGGGCAGGGGAGGGAGGGAAGAAGGGAGGGAGGAAAGGAGGGAAGGAAGAGGAAGGAGGAAGGAGGGAGGGAAGGGGAGAGAGGGAAAGGGAAGAAGGGAAGGAGTGAAGAGGGAGGAAGGAGGGATAAAGGGATGGAGATTGTGGGAGGAGGGGGGAGGAATGAGGGAGGAGGGAGGAAGGGATGGAGGATTGGTGGGAAGGGAGAGGAAAGGAAGGGAAGAGAGAAAGGGAAGAAAGAGAGAGGGAGAGAGGGAGGAAAGAACGATGGATGGAAGGGAAGGAGAAAGAAAGGGGAGGAGGGAGGGAAATTATGGGAAAGAAATATGGGAAGAAGGGAAGGAGGAGAGAGATAGAGAGAGAAGAAGGAAAAATAAGATAAATCAAAGAGAAAGGGACTAAAATGGAAGAGGAAAGAGGTATTGAAAGGAAGTGAGAAGGAGAAGGGAAGGACAAATGGGAAGGAAAAAGGGAAGGAGATAGAAAGAAAGAGGGAAGGGAAAGAAATGATAGAATAAAGGGAAGGAAGGAAGGAAGGGGAGAGAAAGAGGAAGTGAAAGAAACCTGGAGGAGGAGGGGAAGATAAGAGGATTCGAAGGGGGGGAGGGGCAGAGGGAGAGATAGATGATAAAGAAAAGGACAGAATAGGAAAGGAGTGGAGGAAGGAAGGAGGAAGGGGAAAAGATATGCATTGTATGTGTGTGCGTGTGAATATGTATATATATATTATATATGTGTGTAGTGTGTGTGTGTGTGTGTGGTGTGTGGTGTGTGTGCGCGCGCGCGTGTGTGTGTGTGTGTGTGTGTGTGTGTGTGTGTGTATGTGTGCGTGTGTATAAATATGTGTATAAACATATGTATATATATGTATATATCCACATTTATATATACATATACATACATACACACACAACACACACACACACACACACACACACACACACACACACACACATATATTATATATATATATATATATATATATATATATATATAATATATGTGCATGTATGTATGTACATATAAACATTTATATATATATATATATATATATATATATATATATATATATATATATATATATATATATTATAACATTCATATATGTGATTGTGTGTATTTCCAAGTGTTTGATACCAAACATTACTATCCCTTCATCAGCATTTTATTTAAGTTACCACCTTCTATCACGAGGTCAGGAGCGGACGTCACTCAGCCTAGGTCACCGGGGGTCAACTGACCCAGGATGACCTCATCAGCCCAGTTCTTCTGATCCTTCCGGGCTGGGATTGACTTCCGGTTTTCAGCTGGTGTGTGGGCGCGTGGGCGTGGGCGTGGGCGTGGGCGTGGGTGTGGGTGTGGGGCGTGGGCGTGGGGCGTGAGCGTGGGGCGTGGGCGTGGGGCGTGGGCGTGGGGCGTGGGCGTGGGGCGTGGAGCGTGGAGCGTGGAGCGTGGGGCGTGGGCGTGGGGCGTGGGGCGTGGGCGTGGGGCGTGGGGCGTGGGCGTGGGCGTGGGGGTGGGCGTGGGGTGTGGGCGTGGGGCGAACTGTTTTGAATAGGCAGGTGGATAATTTTCGTGAATAAATAGATATTTGGATAGTTTTCGTGAATAGGCAGTTGGGTAGTTTCTTTGAATAGGCAGTTGAGTAATTTTCGTGAATAGGCAGTTGGATAGTTCCCGTGAATAATTTGATATTTGGATAGTTTCTACGAATTGTTTGGCAGTTAAATAGATTTCGTGAAAATTAAGTCGGATAGTTTCCGTGAATAGTCAGGAAAATAGAACAACTTGACGAAGCAGAAAATGATTAGATAGT
>NW_020869638.1:711705-714205 GCF_003789085.1 Penaeus vannamei | reverse complement strand
CCCTCTCAGCCTCTCTTGCCCTCTCCGCCGACGTCCCACCCACTCTCTACCTTCTCATTCCGTCCGGTCCCTCACCTCGTTCCCTTTTACCTCGCCCCTTTCCTCATATCTTTACTCTCCCTACCTCCTCCCCTCCCTTCCTCCCGCGGTGGCTCCCTACACTCCTCTTTCCCTTTTTCCCCTCCTCCCTCTCCGTCCCTCCTCTCCTCTCCCCTCCTTCCCACACCGTAGATCTAGAGAGCAGACGAGAGCGACCGTCCCCGGAGAGACCTCGTCCGAAGCCTCGTCCACTTTCAAAAGATCCAGAAAGGGCCGGGACTCAGAAATTAAAAGTTGGAATTTTGTGTCTAATGGGTATTGAAGGCATCTATTTCTATGATCTCTATGTATCTATATTATCTGTCTATCTATGCTATATAGTCTTCTATCTAATCTATCTATCTATTCTATCTATATCTATCTATCTATCTATATGTCTACTTTATTACCTACATATACATATATATATGTTATAATAATGTATATGTATATTATTATATTTATATATATATATATAGTATATATATGGGACATAGTATATTATTATATATATTATATCTATAGTGTGTGTGTGGTGTGTGTGGTGTGTGTGTGTGTTGTGTTGTGTGTGTGTGTGTTGTGTGTGTGGTGTGTGTGTTGTTGTGTGTGTGTGTGTTGGTATAATATATATTAATATATATAATATATAATTTATGTGTGTGTGTGGTGTGGTGGTGTGTGGTGTGTGTGTGTATGTATATATAGGTATATATATAAATTGATAGATAATAGATACGAGAGAGAGTTAGATAGAGATAGATAAGATTAAGATAGATAGAAGAGAAGAGAGAAGAGAGAGAAAGAGAGAGAGAGAGGAGAGAGAGAGAGAGAAGAGAGAGAGAGAGAGAGGAGAGAGAGAGAGAGAGAGAGAGGAGAGAGAGAGGAAAGAGAGAGAGAGAGAGAAAGAGAGAAGAGAGAAGAAAGAGAGAGAGAGAGAAAAGAGAAGAAAGCGATATGAATGGGAGAGAGTCGAGGAGGAGAGAAGGAGGATGTTTGTATGCTGGATAGACCAGACAGAATAGACAGATTCTTATTTTCCCAAATCCAAAAACTCTTCGAAAAAAAAGATAATCTCGTGACGTAATACCGATTCATCTGTTGTTCTTATTATTGTTATTGTTATCATTACCATCATCAGTATCATCTTTATCAGCATTATCCAATCCACATGTCCTTTGTACTATAATTATTGGTTTCGCTATTACGCCTTTTATTATTAGTTTTGTTAACATTATTATTATCAGTATTATCAGAAAGATTGTTATCAGAAAATTATTAATTAATTGTTATGTAACTGGTTATTCATTTATCATGAATTATTACATATTATCGTTGCTGCTGTTTTTTAAATTATAAAGAATTATTAATTATTTTCAATTGTTATTTATTGTTATTATCACTATTTCCCGTTTGTTATTGATGCTCAATCAAATGTACAATTATATTACGTTCATTGTTTGAAAATTTATAATTATCAGATTATCCATCCATAATTATTATTAAATAATTTTCATAATCATATTGTTAATCGATAAGATTGCCAATTATCGTTTATTATATATACACATTACACATACACACTCTCTCACATGCAAACACACACACACACACCGCTGGCACACACACACCACACACACAACACACACACACACACACAAACACACACACACACCCACAACACACACACACAACGACCACACCACACACACGCAGACACACACACACACACACACACACACACATGGTATCACACACACACACAATGGGCACGACACAACCAGCACAACACAACATATACACACTCACACAGCAAACACACACACACAACACGAACAAACAGCACACACACACACACATCACCACTCTCACACTGGCTCACACACACACACACACACACACACACACACACACACAACACACACACACACCCCATCACATAGCGCATCACACACACACAACACACACACACAATCACACACAGCACCACACACACACACACACCCACACGCACACACACACACTTCTCTCTCCTCTCTCGTCCCTTCTGTCTCGTCTCTCATCTTGACTCTCGGCTCGTCTCTCTCTCTCTTTCTCCTCGTCTCCGTCGTGGCGTCTCCTGTCTCTCTCTCTCATCCCTCTCTCTCTCTCTCGTCTCTCTCTCTCTCTCCTCTCTCTCTCTCTCTCTCCACGCACAAACCAACACGCCAGCACTACACAACACAACACAGCCATATCACACTCTCTCTCTCCATCAGAGACACTACACACAGCACACACAGTTGAGCGCACACACACCTCCGGGGCTCCCCGCAATATCTGTGAATAAAAAGCTATTTTCAAAGACACAAGTGCAAAATTTGGTCTGTGATAAAATATATCGTATCATTTATCTGATAAAACATTATTCGTTCTTTTCCAATAG
>NW_020869638.1:689205-699205 GCF_003789085.1 Penaeus vannamei | reverse complement strand
ATTATCATTATTGCAATTATAATGATTATATTGCAAATTATTACTGTAATTTTCATTATAACTATTTTTGTAATGATAATAACAATAATGATAATTTTAGAAATAATAATTATAATAATACTCATTATGATAACAATAATATTATGATAATTATTATTTCTATTGTCATTATTAGTATGAAAATTATTAGAATAGAGTTAATCATTGCTATTATTGCAGTAATTATCAAAATTATCATTATAATCATCATATTATTATTGTCATTATCATTATAATTATCATCATTACGGTTAATAATATACGAGTTACCATGAAAATTATCATAATTACCTGAGTTAATGTTAAAATCATCATAATTATCATTTAAAAGCGAAAAAGTTTTTTTCGACCTTTCTCTAAAAAGGCTGTAATACGCTAGATTTTGCCGTTTTTTCGACTTTTGGGATTTTATTTAGTTTTAGCCTTTATTTCATTATAATTGGACTCATTATTGTAGTTATTCTTATGATTATCATTATACATTATAATAACAATAATAATTATATTATTATTATTTCCAATGTCATTATCAGTATGAAAATTATTATAATAGAGTTACTTATTGCTATTATTGCAGTAATTATCAAAATTATCATTATAATTATCATTTTATTATTATTATCATTATTATTATTGTCATTATCATCATAATTATCATCATTATTGTTAATATTAAAGGAATTATCATGAAAATCATCATGATAATGATATTAATCATTATTATTGTTGTTGTTTTTACCATTATTATTATTATTTTTTGTTATTACTTAATTTATTGTTATTGATAGTATTATCGTTATCATTAGAATTATTATTACCATCATTTTACCATGATCACGTGTACATATGCACATACATGTAAATATGAATGTGTGTGTGCACATAATGATAATAATGATGAAATTATGTTAATGATAATCATAATAATTCTAACGATAATGATGAGGTGGAAGGGGATGGGAGAGGGAGAGGGGGGAGAGTCATATGAATGACTGTCTCTGCACACACACATATATGTACGTGCGTGCGTGTGTGTGTGTGTGTGTGTGTGTGTGTGTGTGTGTGTGTGTGTGTGTGTGTGTGTGTGTGTGTGTGTGTGTGTGTGTGCGGAAAATCCTTCAAAAGGAAAAGCCATCCCAATAACTCCCCCCCCTTCTCCCTCCCACCTCTCCCTTCCCTTTCCCTCTGCCCCCCCCCTCCCTTCCACCCTTCCCTTCCACCCCACCCCCCTTTCTTGCAATGTAGCCGAGAGACAGATTGGGAGCGCGGGGCTGCGTAGGCCTAAGCGTATCAGTTGTGTGTTTCGTTGCTGAGATAACTTTGCCATCCTGTTTCTCTATAACTATACAGGAAACATACATGGACAAGTGTGTGTGAAGAGAAAGAGAGAAGGGAGGGAGGAAAGAAGAGAGAGAAGAGAAAGAGAGAGAGAGAGAGAGAGAGAGAGAGAGAGAGAGAGAGAGAGAGAGAGAGAAACAGATAAACAGAGAGACCAACAAACAGACAAAGAGAAAGACTAACTAAAAATACATAGAAAGATGAAGAAGAAATAGAAACATCAGATTCTCACAAGAAAAAGAGAAAATCAAAACTCTCCCTCCCTTACACCCTCCCCCTCCCCATCGACCTCGACGCCAAGCACTTGCAACACAGCCCAATATTTACCTAACATCAAACACCAACACACATCCACCCAATATGCAGCCATGCAAATGCACACCGCGTGACAGGACATCCCTTGCAACTATAACACGCCGTCCTAAGCCCTGTTGCAATGTTGCAGCATTCAGTTAGTGAGGACGAATGTTGACGCTCCAGGTACACGTACGAGTGTCATGTCGAAAATTATGTACGGCCGAGGCGCATCAGGCTTCTGTCCCGGCTCACAATGCTGGCCCGAGTCAATGGACCGGCTTTGGGAAGCGGCTCAGGAGGTGCGACGCGGAGGAACTTTGTGTTTGTGTGTGTGTGTGTGTGTGTGTGTGTGTGTGTGTGTGTGTGTGTATGTGTATGTGTGTTTGTGTGTGTGTTAGTATGTATGTTTGCATATATATACATGTGTGTTTGTGTGTGCGTGTTTTGTGCGTTTGCGTGTGTAGGCTGTGTCTATGTGTGTGTATGTTTGTATTCGTTTGTGTGTCTCCAATTCCCCTTCCTTGTTTTCCTTCCCGTTTTTGCCATCATCCCCTCCCCCTCCCCTCGTTCTCTCTCATTCTTCCCGCGTCTTGATTACGGCATTCAGAGGCGCTTCCCTCCCTCCCTCTTTCCCTCCTTCTCCCTCTCCCTTCGTCCTTCTTCCTTCTTCCATCCTTCTCATCTCTTTCATCATCTCGCTATCGACGATTTTTCTTGTTCTTATCATCATCATTATTCCTCTTCTTCTATAATCGGCCTCGTTAGTGCTGTATTTACAATCTAGATAGATTTAGAAGAATTAGATTGATTTTGAACGATTTGGGAAGAGAAAATCAGTAAATCTGGAGAGTATAAGAAAATGAGAAAAAACTACAAATGTAAATAATGACAGAGTACTGTGTCCTTAATTTATAGTATCATTAGTACTGCTTTTTAATTTTAATCATTTTTTTATTAGATATATATGATTAAGTCTTTTATTTGACGCTGGATTATATCTTTTAACTTGATGTGAATTGCTGGATAATTCGTGGTGTGAGTATCTATCTCTTTGATGGGGGAGTTCTATGGGGATTGTGACTCTAGGAAAGAGGAAAAGACTGAATGGTTAAAGGTACTGCATAAGCTGTCTGTCTTGGAACCAATGATACTGTGTGTACGTCCCTCTCCTCTCTCTCTCTATCTGTCTATCTATCTAACCATCTATCCACCCATCCATCTATGTATGTATGTATGTATCTATTATATATAAATATATATGCATACATATATATGCCTATCTATTTGCCGATCTATCTTCCTCTAGGTTTGCAGGAGGCACATTCTTTCATGTACTAGTATCCACACACACACACACACACACACACACACACACACACACTACACAATTCCCTACACAGCTCCACACCCAACAAATCCTCATCTACCCTCTACATCATCCCCCCCCCCCCCATACCATCCTTCTTTTCTCGAAGCTTCAGTCAGCGTGTCATGGCCGAGTGAACAACGATGGTCTCGTTTCGTTTTGTTTACATTTGTTCGGTTCTGTACTTGCTTCCTTCTTCGTCCGGTGTGGTGGTGATGGTGCGGTGATGTGGTGTGTGTGTGTGTGTGGTTGACGGTGGTGGTGTGGTGAGTGTATGTGGTTGACGGAGGTACGGAGGTGGTGTGGTGTGTGTGTGTGGTTGACGAAGTTACGGAAGTGGTGTAGTTTGTACGTGTGGTTGACGAAGGTACGCAGGTGATACAGTGTGTGTGTGTGTGGTTGACGAAGGTACATAGATGGTATAGTGTGTGTAGGTGGTTGACGAAGGAACGGAGGTCCTACTCGAGGGCCACTTAAACTAAGCTTCGAAGTTTGTCAACAAAGGGGGTTTCCTGACAAACTTTCGCCGCCAGAGGGTCGACATCTGTCACTTGCAGATCTGGGAGTCTTTTTTTTTCTCTTTTCTTTTCTTTTTCCTTTCTTTGGTTCTTTCTCCTTTATTGTTCCTTTGTGTTTGCTTATGTAGGTTGTCTTATGTATATTTCTGTCTTTCTCTCTCTTGATATCTGTCTATTTCTATATCCATTCCCATCTCTCTTTCTCTATTAATCTATTTCTATATTGATCTCCACCTCGCTATCTATTTATCTATCTATATATCTATCTCTTTCTCATTTACTATCTTCTCCCTCTCTTTCTCTCTCTCTCTCCTTCTCTTTCTCTCTCTCTCTCTCTCTCTCTCTCTCTCTCTCTCTCTCTCTCTCTCTCTCTCTCTCTCTTTCTCTCTTTGTTCAATAGTATCCGCATCTGACTTCAAACACCCAAATATTAGAAACATTCACCAAGAAACGTTCCGTAAAACAAAACCTTCATATTTCACTGAAAACGTTTCTTACAACAGGCATTCCACATCAAACTTTCCCGAGCTCAGACGTTCCTTAAACACATACATTCCCTCATAACCATTACCATCCCACACACACTTCGACCGCGTAACCATCCGAACTCAAACGTTTCGGAATACAAACGTTCCACGGTGGTGTAGTGTGTGTGTGTGTAGTTGACGAAGGTACTCAAACGTTTCGGAATACAAACGTTCCACTCCAGTAAACTGTATACACATTCCGTATCATACATAGCCTAACCGCATCACTTCTAAAACATTTATCGACATGAGTATCTTTAGGCAAACGTTCCGTAGGATGAACGTTCAATAGCAGTCAGCATTCCACTTCAAAGGAGTTCATTAATAGGCAATTGAACGGGACAAACACATAGCTATTACACTCATCCAATATAACTCCTGTAATAGTAACTCTTTTTTCATAAAAACTTTGCAGTTGCATTAATGAGATGTTTGAATTGGTATCACACATTTTTTTTCACTGTATCGCAATTGCTACGACAAGCGGACGCGCTGAAGTTAAATGATATTTTCGAGTAAATATCGTTATGATATTAGCGTTATTACTTTTGTTACAATCACTGATGATGCTTTTAATGTTACTGATAGCGTTGTAAAGGGTCAATACCATTATAGTGGTAATTATGATGATGATAAGGAAAATAATAGGAATGATGACATAATGATATTGATAATGATAATAAAGATAATAGTAACAATGATAATCATAATAGCAACGATAATATAATGATAATATTATTGACAATAACAATGATAATAAGAATAATGATAATAATCACGATAATAGATAATAGTGATAATGATAATAGTATTAATGATAATGATAATAATGATTTTAAAAATGATATAAAGAAATGATTACAATAATGTTTGTGTCTGAAAGCGGGAAAGGGTGCGCTTCGGTGACCATCGGCCAGTTCGCCAAGCTTGTAAGAGGCCCGACCTAATGAATATTAGTAGATATAGACATCCATATACACAAATAAATTCATATGTACTAATCTATCATATTTACATTTACCTATTCATCTATTCAGTAGATATACATGTCTAGAGTGAGAGATATGCATTTATTTCTTGTAGATATACATGTCTGACTAAGAGATATTCATTTATTTCTGTGTATATGTATGTCCGTATAATGAATGCTCATTGCGTAGGAGGCTCGTACAATTCGCATAATTTCAACAAACTGACCGCATATAATCAATTGCACATTCTATATTGTGTGGAATTCATGATGAACAGATTGCAACAGGAACAACGAAGGGAAGGACAAGAAAACACACGGAATATGCATATTCGTGTGTTTTCTTGTCCTGCCCTTCGTTGTTCCTGTTGCATTCTATATTGTTTATATATATATATATATATATATATATATATATATATATATATATATATATATATATATATATATCCTGTTTCGTTAGGGTGTTTCAAAAGCATTGGTGTCGGAAGGCTGGAGACGTTACGACTAGGTAACAGTCTGGGGAATGCCTATGCCCAACAACGGATTTTAAAAGGGCTGAAAGAACAGTATTATGTATGTACACGTCTCTGTGTCACATGAGGCTCGTGTCATCTTCACTTCCCACTTAAGGTACTGCCACACCAGCACTTTTTCCGTCATTTTTTTTTTTTTTTTTTTTTACAATTTTCTGAAATTTTGTAAATTCTTGAGCGAATTGTCGATCCTCCAGTCAGGCGATAATGATCGTTTCCGCCTGGAAACCTTTCCGTCAACTTTTTCAGCCAAGCAAAGTCAAATCAAGAGCTATATTCGAGAATGTTTGTATTTATGTTAAATAAAATTGTAAAAAAATTGACGGAAAAAGTGCTAGCGTAACACGGCCTTTAAAAGTACTTCGTTAGGGGAACTTTTTTCATAGAGACTAAAACCTTATAAAAGAGTCGGGTGATAAAAGTTTGATGTGACGTAGAAGTACGACAACGGTACGATATCACCAGCGGACTCCAGGCAACACGTGGGCAAGACGGGCAGTCTGGCTGGAGAGCACATGGTGATATGTGGTGCATATGAAATCTGTACAATTACCCAATTTTTGTGATTGTGCATTTGATGTATAAACAGTCAGCAATAAAACACATGACAGAGATATGTGTTTCCTGCCCCTGTTGAAATTCATGGCGCAGTGAGTACTTAAACTACAAAGGAAAATATTTTAGCAGAGGCAACATCTTGTAGGCCTACACTTCAAGATCTGGCAGAAGCGGCCGCCTCCGAGGAACATGCTCTTGCTCATCCACCCCACGGCGTCAGCCCACCCTCCCCCCTCCTACTCTCACCCCACCATTGTCGTGAATCACGTGTTTTCGCCGTGACCACGACGCAAACAAGTCATCAAAACCCCCTTTCATTATCACTCTCCCACAGGCACCAAAAGAAACCGGAAAATATATCTAAGGGCAGTGCTAGCAGTGTTTTATCTCCGCGGGGTGAGCATGCCGCGAATTCGCCCCGAGGCTACCCGCCTGCATAGAAAACGGGGCACAAGGGAAGGAAAGCGCGGCCACTCCTCCTCCTTTCTTTTATTGTTTTTTTTTCTGTTTTATTTTTTAAACATTCTTTTTAAATGTGTTTTATTATTCCACACCTGAATGCAAGGAACCATTATACATAAAAGTGGCAGAAAAAGTGAACGAGGAAGGATCACGTGTTTTATCTTTTATTTAATTCACTATCTATTATTTTAGCTCTTTTGTGGTCCTTTTAAGTATTTAATTTATTAATTCTAGTTTTCTAATGGTGTTTTTAAAGATATTAATAACTTTAGAGATTCAACTCCTCAATTACTCTTTCGCGCCACAGAGTTAAAAAAGAAACAGAAGAGGCAAGAATAGGGGGATTGCTCTTTGGGTCACAGGAGGAACCAGACGTGAGGAACCCCGGAATGGGCTTCCTTAAGAGCTAAGTGGTCGTGAGAATTATCGATTAAGGTATCAGGAGACATTGGTGATTTTTTTTAGTAAAGCACAGTGATTTGATAAGACCGGTGCCTCTCACAAGTATTTTAATGTGTCCTTGCGTTTATGTGTTTTTATTTTTTTTTCTTATTTTACCAGTGTTTTGTGTTTTACGCTTGTGTTTTAGTGTGTTTTACGTTTGTGTTTGTGTGTTTTACGTTTGTGTTTTCGTTCATTTTTAGTGTTTTATGTCCGTGTTCTAGTTTTACCTTAGTGTTTTATGTTCAAATCCGTTTTAGTTTTATTTCTTAATGTTCTTGTGTTTTTAAGTTTTAATAAATTATTAATATGTTAAGAGACCCCTCGCAGTACTGTAGTCAATGAGTAAGACAAGGATTGTAAAAGGAAGAAATAACTAGACCAGTATCATAATGCGCATAAGCATCGCGGGACCAATCTGCGTCTGGGAGATCTTCCCCCGCACACGTCTCCTCTCGGCTTAAAGGACACGTCTACCGTACTCTCGCACACTACATGTACACACCTTTCTCTCTCTCTCTCACACACACACATACACTCCCTACCTTTCCGTTCCTTACACTCTTCCTTTACACTATCACCTCACAACCATTACACTAATGTTCCCATACGTATTAAATGGGTGGTGGCAGTGAGCTATTTTCCTATCTTGCGAGAGTTTTTCTTTCTTATACGGCCGCTACACCATCCGGCACACACGCCCCCTCTCCCTGTATGCCTTCCCCCACCACCACCCCACCCTCTCACCTATTTAAACTCCCTCTCATTGTAGCCATTCCTTACTTCCCTTTCAAATTCTTATATCATCCCACCTCCTTTTTAACCCCACCCCACCCCATCTCACACCTCCTTTTTAACCCCCAACCCCTATCTCACCCCACCCCACCCTTTTAACTTCACCCCTCTCCCACTCCCCAATCACATCCCCACCATCTCCCTCCCTCCCCTCCTTTAACACCATCCCCCCCCCCCCGAAGAACCTGTAGTGAACTGTGATTACAATTATATTTCGCCATAGAGTGTAAAAGTAGCGTGACTGCCACCGCTCATTTAATTGCCGTATGGGAACGGATGTTGTTTGTGGGAAGAGGGATAGTGTAGAAGGCGATGCAGGAAAGGAGCGATAGATTGTGTGGATGTGTGTGGTGCGTGTGTGTGGTTTATATGGTTGTGGCGAGAATATAAAGGTCGGTATGCGTGAATTAAGCCGAGGAGAGGCGTGTGCGGGAGAAATCTCCAACGCAATTAGTAAAGTAATCACTGTCATTAGTTATGATTTCCACCGATACTCTTCTTTCCCATCACAGGTTTAGGGGGAAACTCAAGATCATACGTTAAATTATTTATTAAAATGATTAAAGATAAAACAATAAAATGACATTAAAACTGAATAAAACGACAATGAACAATAAAACGACAATAAAACTGAACAATAAAACGGCAATAAAACTGAATAAAACGACAATAAAACACTGAACAAAACGACAATACACTGAACAAAACGACAAAACACTGAACAAAACGATAAAACACTGAACAAAACGATAAACACTGAATAATAAAATCAACACATTGAACGGTAAAATAATTTAAAAGAAAGCACTGGTAAAATCACATAAAAGAAATAAAACCATAAATGGATTGGCACCGAGATCACTAGGTCACTTCTCCGAACAAATAACTTGGCAAACTTCTCTCACCTCCTATAGTCAGGTACCTCCACAACCACTTATCTTAGGAAAAAGGGGAATGCCCGTTCCGGGGTTCCTTCACAAGCAGTCAGAGTCACGACCAACCCTCGAGTCCCCTGAGTTTGTCTGTTTAACCTCCAACGTCAGTTCTCACGCGGGAGTAAGCGAAAATCAGGGTTTCCTCTGATACTAAATTAATAAAATTCATGTTAAAATCCAATAAAACTATAAAAAGGAAATACTTCTAGAATAGCACTTGATAAAAATATAAATAAGTAATGAAATCGAAATAAAAACTTTACGTTAAAAGAACCATCGTATCAGTTATGGCCATATGTAAAATCTGATGAATTAAAAGTAGTAAATAAAAGTAATTAAAAGCAACCAATTATAAAGATGAAATAAAATACGACAAAAATAATAAGATGAATTGGGTTCTGTTTCATTATTAAAATTAAAATAAAATAAATATGTTTAAATGTTAAAGCTTACTGAGGGTTAAAATCCATCTGAGGTCGTGATGTAGGAGGTGGGAAAGGTGCCATAAAAAATCATACAAAATAGGTTTATTAAAATGATAATAAAAAGGTTCTGGTGTGGCAACACGCCGCGCGCGAGCATCCTCCTCACTGGCAGGGATAAACAGTTCGTTCTTTAGGCTTCGGCGAAATATAGACGGCCGAAGTCCGTGGCTTGTCGCCAATTCGCGGCTAGTGGAGTGTTGCCACCCCGGGTTCACCTATTTTTCAATACCAAGCCTGTGGGAGAGGTTAAAAATGAGAGGAGATTTGGGTTTTTTGGTATTTCCTGGAGTGAGACGACGTATTTAGCGACGTCGTCCACTACAAACCCCCACCCTACCCCCAACCCCTACTTAACCCCCTCCCCCCATCCACCACCCTGTTAGGTTTTGAAAAGCGAGATGAATAACTAGCGCGACATAAGGTCCGTTTCCACGCTGTTAGAGAAGGCAAGTGCGTGTGTTTGTGCAGAGAGTCACAAAGGGACTGACACTGTGTTTCAGAACGGCGGGAGATGCCTAGAAAAAGGGAAGGACCAGCTGTTCGTGCCGGCGTATCCTCAGGCCTTTTGTATATGTGGTTGTTTGCTCTGACCATGCCTCACTAATGCTCGCAAAGCATATATATATATATATATATATATATATATATATATATATATATATATATATATATATATATAGAGAGAGAGAGAGAGAGAGAGAGAGAGAGAGAGAGAGAGAGAGACAGACAGACA
>NW_020869638.1:669587-679780 GCF_003789085.1 Penaeus vannamei | reverse complement strand
AGAGAAAGAGAGAAAAGAAAAGAAAGAAATAAAGAGAAAAAAAGAGAAAAGAGAAAAAGAAGGAAGAGGGAAAGAAAGAAGAGTGTGGAAGGGTCTGGATGATATTTATGCATACATGTCATATCTAGTAGAATCACCAATCTTCAATTTCATTTTCAGACGCACTAAAATCTTTAGAACGGACGGCCTTGCCGCTCAGTGGAAAATGACATCAGAAACTTGCAATTCAATGAAAATAATAACCATAATAACACAACATACATTGCCACCACGCTATCTTTTGCAGGGGCTTATTTGGTCAATAAAGTAAATAAAGGTTCAAGGCTCTGCCGAATTGAAAAGGGAAGAGAAGCCAGGCTACTCGCCGCCCAACTGTCACTCAAACAAGCTCTATTCTCCTGGGCCTACAGGGTATGTGTATGTATGTATATGTATGTATATGTATGTAAAGTGTGTACGTATGTATACCTGTATGCATGCATGCATGCATGTATTATGTATGTATGTATGTATGTATGTATGTATGTATGTGATGAATGTATGAATGATGTATGTATGTATGTATGTACATATGTATGTATGTATGCATCTGTGCATCCATGTAAGTATCTACCTGTGCAAATATATATATTTGTATGTATATATGTATGGATGTATGTATGTAGGGATGTATGTATGTATGTATGTATGTAGTCATGTATGTATGATGTACATGTTGTATGTAGGCCTATGTATGTATGTATGTCATGTATGTATGTATGTATGTATGTATGTATGTATGCATGTATGTATGTAGGCATGTATGTATGTATGTATGTATGTAGGCATGTATGATGTATGTATGTATGTTTGTATGTATGCATGTATGTACATATATATGTATGCATGTATGTACATATTGTATGTATGCACATATGTATATAATGTATGTATGCATGCATGTATGCATGTATGTATGCATGTATGTATGTATGCATGTAGTATGTATGTATGCATGTACATATGTATGTATGTATATATGTATGTATGTACACATGTATGTATGTATGTGTGTATGCATCTGTGAATCCATGTAAGTATGTACCTGTGCACATATGTTATGTATGTTGGTTGGTGTATGCATGTTATGTATGTATGTATGGTTGGTTGGATGTATGCATGTACGTATGTATGTATGTATGTATGTATGCATGATGTATGTATGCATGTATGTATGCATGTACATATGCATATATGTATATATGTATGTATATATGTATGCATGTACGTATGAATGTATGCATCTGTGCATCCATATAAGTATGTGCCTGTGTACATATGTATGTATGTATGTGTGTATGTAATGCATGCATGTTTGTATGTGTATATCTGAGTAAAAGTGTGATGTGTGGGAGGTGTGGGGGTGCGCTTGTGTGTGTGTGTGCTTGTGGTATATGCTTGTGTTGTTATATGCGTGTGTGTATATGTGTGTATATATTGTATGTGTTGTATATGTATTGTATATGTGTGTATATGTATGTATATATGTGTGTGTATGTGTGTATATATGTGTGTGTTGTATGTGTTTATGTGTATGTGTGTTGTGTATATGTGTGTGTATATGTGTGTGTATATGTGTGTGTATATTGTGTGTGTGTATGTGTGTGTATGTGTGTGTTATATGTGTGGTGTATTATGTGTGTGTCATGATGAGTGTGTGTTGTGTGTGTGTGTGTGTGTGTATGTGTGTATGTGTGTATGTGTGTATATGCGTGTATATGTGTTGTGCTATATGTGTGTGTATATGTGTGTATATGTGTGTGTATATGTGTGTGTGTACGTGTGTGTGCGTGTCTATATGTGTATATGGGTGTGTGTGTGTGTATATGTATATATGTTGTGTGTTGTATGTGTGTGTGTGTTTGTGTGTGTGTTGTGTTGTTGTGTGCGTATGCGCATGTGTATGCGTGTGCGTATGTGTGCATAAACGTGTGGATATATATGCGTATGCGTGTGCATATACGTGTGTGTATGCGTGTGGATATGCGTATGGGTGTGCGCGTGAGAGGGTAGGTGTGAGTGTGTCCATTACATGAACCGCTAAACGTAAATTACCGGTGCGTCGCCATCTCGGCCAGAAAGATGTCGCTGTCATCACTGTAGTTGCTAGTGACAATGCCTTGCAACTGAAGGAGAGTGTTGGGATTTAACACGATCGGCATGAAGGGGCCCGTGAGTATGCCCAGAGGGACGTAGGAGCTGGACAGGGTTCTGAACACCTGCAGCGTCACCTCTACAACCGCCCCTCCGTCTTCGAACACCTGTAACGGTTACAATACGCAATTACGTCCATCATAATTAACCCCCTGCGTAAACCTTTTCTGAATATATAATTTCACCTTAAAAATCACATTCAATAAATGTAAATGCAAAGGATATTCGACCTCATCTTACCTTGACGATAGTTCCCTCGGTCTTAATGTTGAAAAGTTCATTCAGATACATCATACACCAGAAGTTCCCGTGTCCGAACATGTTGAGGAACTTGCTGAACCTTCTCTTCGGAGACATCTTCAGAACCAGCCAGTCGCCAGCCATCTACAAACAACAGAAAAAAAGTATCATTAATCAAGTCCACACCTGACAGCGCCATAGGAGCTTCCAACCTCTGCACATCCCACAATGCATTTCGTCAGTCATGATCCTCGACACGATTCCGAACCCTTCGATCACGTGACCCGTAGGGAAGAACCTCATTTACTCTTTAGTCCTATCAAAAGGTCAGTTCTTGATTAGAAGTTTTCAAAGTTCAAGAGTTATTTTTATCACATGTACAGAAATGGGAGGAGAAAACTACGAAAAAGGCCAAACAAAGAGGCAGACAATAGTGCTGAAAAATTATAACAATGATAATGATGCTGGTGATGGTGATAGAGATCGTGGAATAATGGCATAGTAATTAGGCCGTGGTGTTTGCAATCTGCACAGTGAAAGTAGCAACAAGACAAGAGGAAGTCTGAAAAGCAAAACAGTCATCCAGTTAATCCACTAGAGAGAGAAAAAAACAAGACTCTTTTTCTTTAACAAATAATAAAGCGGGGAAATCGATACATAGTTTAGGCACATTATACAATAAATACAGAAATCAAATGAAGTTAAGACAGAAGAACGCAAAGTATAAGAGGTAAAAGTATGTAGAGCAAGTAGCGTGTTTATCTACAATTCAGAAAAGAGAAGGAAAGTGGTCCCCCCCCCCAAAAAAAAGAAAATAAAAAAAAAAAAAACGTAACTCGATAAATCAATTGGAGTTGACGGTACTTGAAGGAAGACTCGAGACCAACGCCAATCTGATAATAAATTGGAAAAAAGACAGGCCCGATAGGATAGACACGAAATCAAATACGAAGAAAATAAAATAGAAAACGAAAACGAGGGAGACAGAAAACGGTGTCACAAGGCACTCACTGACGAAGGCTTTTACTTCATTTTTCCCTCGACTAAATATCAGAATCACTAGGGGGACAAAAAACTCCGTCTTCGTATGGATGCTAGGATATATATAAAGCAAATTCAGACCCTATAAATGAAATCCCCTTATGCAAGTTAAACGCGCTTATAGTGAAAAATGGGCTGCAAGAATTCGACAGGGAAATTATAAACTATGAAGACAAATTAAAGACCTAGTGTTACCTGGTAAGGCGCTGAAAATGCTGTATAGTGCTTGCGGGGATATTTGTGTTAGATCTACGGGGAAAATGTGGGACTAATAGATATACTGCTGGCAAGTTAAGGAGAATGACAGCTGACGATGACACAAAGAAAAGACTAAATCAGAAACTAGAATTTAAAAAAAAAAATCAAACGTGCACGAGTAACCAAAATATGCCTATCTGAAAAAAAATGTTAAAACTATTACAAATCATGTGAAATGTTTTATTTCTTAGACCAACAATAAATCAAAGAGAAGGATCGAGACTGACCACAGACTAAATCAATATCTTGTCATATATATATATTTTCTTTTCTCTCTATTTGTCAAAATTACTGCCGCAAAAGATTGAAGGCGGTAGACACGCCCTCCGACATGGGCGTCCGGAGATGAATAGACCGATTCTTGTGGTCGCTTCTCCTTTTCACTCCCAAGACGTCCTGAGGGTTCCATCAAGACCCAATATTATCATCTTCCAGATAATACACGAAATGCGTTTGGGGAGGACAAGCTTAAAGATGGATTTAGAACCCTTTTGTTTGCAATTGGTAATGTCAGAACATTACGAAATTCAATACTGATATATCTAGTTATTAGGTTTTATTCAACATAAAATCCAAGACAAAATAAAAGACATGAATAATGACAATAACTCTAGTCATCTAAGGCGAAGTTACGTGTGGGTGGAATATAAACACTTTTCTTTTTCTTTCCATTTTTAGGTAAGAGATCCAAACCCTCTATTACTATGGAAAACTTGTGTGATTCCAACACTAGATCAGTGTCGGATGGGGAATCCAAATTACACAAAATTATGTAGTAGGTCTTATCATTCCAAAATTAGACGTGAGGTAGACTAAACAGGGAAAAAAAACGTGTGGCTATTCTTTGTAAGAAAAAAAATCGTGTATTAGATCCAAACGAGGGAGAAATTACACCAAGGCATTCCCTAAAACATTCCATAAACACGCTATCGTACTGGGACAATTACACAAATATGCTTACTGAAGAAGATTCATAATTAAAGTTTCTTAATGGTTCACGTGTGTTTCAAACGAATAACATAAAAAAAAACATAACTGAATATATGGTATTGTTAAGAAATGAAATTTAACGACAGGTTAATTTCACTACACGAGGAACCACCAGTAATAACAATCAAAGAAAGGCCGAATCAAACGTTCAGCCCAAACTCCCTCATCACGTTCAGCCCAAACTCCCTCATCAGTTCAGCCCCAAACTCCCCATCACGTTCAGCCCAAACTCCCTCATCACGTTCAGCCCCAAACTCCCTCAGCACGTTCAGCCCAAACTCCCTCACTTCAGCCCAAACTCCCTCATCACGTTCAGCCCAAACTCCCTCATCACGTTCAGCCAAACCCCCTCATCACGTTCAGCCCAAACTCCCTCATCACGTTCAGCCCAAACTCCCTCATCACGTTCAGCCCAAACTCATCACTTCAGCCCAAAACTCCCTCATCACGTTCAGCCCAAACTCCCTCATGTTCAGCCCAAACCCCTCATCACGTTCAGCCCAAACTCCCTCATCACGTTCAGCCCAAACTCCCTCATCACGTTCAGCCCAAACTCCCTCATCACGTTCAGCCCAAACTCCCTCATCACGTTCAGCCCAAAACTCCCTCATCACGTTCAGCCCAAACTCCCTCATTCAGCCCAAACTCCCTCATCACGTTCAGCCCAAACCCCCTCATCACGTTCAGCCCAAACCCCCTCATCACGTTCAGCCCAAACCCCCTCATCACGTTTCAGCCCAAAACTCCCTCATCACGTTCAGCCCAAACTCATCACGTTCAGCCCAAAACACGTCCAGCCCAAACTCCCTCATCACGTCAGCCTCATCACGTTCAGCCCAAACTCCCTCATCACGTTCAGCCCAAACTCCCTCATCACGTTCAGCCCAAACTCCCTCATCACGTTCAGCCCAAACTCCTCATCACGTCCAGCCCCAAACCCCCTCATCACAGCCCAAACTCCCTCATCACGTTCAGCCCAAACCCCTCATCACGTTCAGCCCAAACTCCCTCATCACGTTCAGCCCAAACTCCCTCATCAGCCCAAACTCCTCTCATCACGTTCAGCCCAAACTCATCACGTTCAGCCCAAACTCCCTCATCACGTTCAGCCCAAACTCCCTCATCACGTTCAGCCCAAAACTCCCTCATCACGTTCATCCCTCATCACGTTCAGCCCAAACTCCCTCATCACGTTCAGCCCAAACTCCCTCATCACGTTCAGCCCAAACTCCCTCATCACGTTCAGCCCAAACTCCCTCATCACGTTCAGCCCAAACTCCCTCATCACGTTCAAAACTCCCTCAAAACTCCTCGCAATGACAAAAGGCGGGCGTCACCTCGGATGACCCTGACATGATCCACACCAGGTAACCACGTGAGTAAGTACACGCCTGCCGTTCATTTGCGGCCATAGAGGTCGAAATGGGCCTTCCCTCTCTCCATTACGCTAATGGTCCGTGTGCGTTAACGGAGAGGGAAGGAGAGGATGGCGCAGCGTAGTGACCATATCTAAAGGACCATATCGTTGCGGCGAGGTGTATAGTGACGTCACTCGCTGCGAAAGGTTCCCACGTGAAGCTCGCTCGCGTTATCTTACCCAAATGAGGCCTTCGCTATCTTTAGGACGGGCCCTCAGGACCTCGCCGCACGACAGCGAACTCGCCGTGACCCAACAGCGCACGAGGGGCAGGGGAATGGGGGGGGGGGAGGTGACGGTGGGCGTGAGGTTTGGTCGATCTCCCGATGTTGGGCGTAAACAGGAAGGATTAGATTCATCAGCCACTGCCGGCCTGAGATTTGAAGGATTCGTATACACACAGGCACTGAAACGCACAGACACTGACGCACAGACACACACACAGGCACTTACACACACAGGCACTGAAACGCACAGACACACACACAGCACGAAAACGCAACAGACACACACACAGGCACTATGAAACGCACAGACACACACACAGGCCACTAAAACGCACAAGACACACACACAGGCACGTGAAACGCACAGACACACACACAGGCACTGAAGAGCGCACAGACACCGACACACAGGCCACTTGAAACGCACAGACACACACACAGGCACTGAAACCGCCACAGACCTCACACACGACAGGCACTGAAAAGCGCAACAGACACACACACCAGGCAACTGAAAAACGCACAGACACCAACACACAGGCATGAAAATCGGCACACAGACACACACACAGGCACTTGAAACGCACAGACACACACAACAGGGCAACTAAACGCACAGAGACACACACACACGGCACATGTGATGTGTGTAGAGACGAGAGACGAGAAGATACGAGAGGGGGAGGGAGAGACTGAGAACGAACGGGGGAGAGGCAGCACGCACACGACTTATAGAGAGAGGGGAGGAAGATGGAGGAGAGGCAGGGCAGCTATCTGGAATCCACCTTCGCTTTACGTTCAGACTCTAACAATACTCATGTAGTCTCTTACCCGGCACTTAGCTGTCTATTGCCTGTGCAGTCTTGCGCTTAATTATCGTCGCTGGTCACGTCGCAGGACGACAACCACAGGGCGACTGTAAACGCACAGACACCACAGCACACCAGGCACTGAAGAACGCAACAGACCACACACAGACATGAACCACCACGAGTAATCAATGAGACGCCACACTCATTGCGTAAAGGAAAGGGCTGTGGATGCCTCTTCTACCTCACTGATTAGGCTGCGGCGGACACGAATTAAATTGTTCAAGTAACTCTCTATCTTCCGGTTGTGTTGTTTCTTTTTTTTCTTTCTCTCTCTGAGATTCTCTTGCTTATGTTCGTCCAGTTTTTCTATTGGTCTTCTCTCCTACTTTCTCGTTTTTTTTACATGGCAGAGTGTTCTCTTTTCGTTTTTTTCGCTCTCTCCTCAATTGCTTCACATTATTGAAATCTAATCTCCCATCTCGTACTCTCCACAATACTTCCTCATATTTTTCTTTCTTCCTCTCACCTCTCCCTTTTCCGCCTCTCGTCCAATTCCGCCTCATTTACCCTCAGGCTCGGGGCCGCAAGAAACTCATGCTCTCTACTGCATGTCGAACAATTTTACATTGAAAGATCTGATTGAATCCGATGAAGGAACCGCGATTGCATGACTTTCAGATTAGTCTAACAGCCCCTTTGCTTCAAACTTCGAGCGCTCGGAGCAAGAGTCCTACGGTTATCCTTTAAAGTGACCGACAAACTCGTCCTGGGTGGAAGTCGCTCCGTGTGTAATTCCGGATCGCTTTGCTCTAAAAAAATTTTTTGGGCGACGCCCTGATGGCCGCTATTCAACGCTAGTGCCGACATTGAGCTGGTGCGGAGTGGTGTCTGGGCCACTCGTGCAAATGTTTATCTTTGTGGACTGCGTGTATAGATGCGAGTGCTTTGTCTGGTCGGCCTGTATATCTGCCTTGTCCTCTTTCATCCTCACGTGCGCATCCACCACTAGAACCATGTGCGTGCGTGTATGTAAAGTTTGCATATGAATTTTGAACTTGCATATGAAACGAGTGTAGATTCCCCTACTTCCTACCTGGCCTCTGCCCACACCGCCCCAAGCGCCAGCAACTTAACAAGGCAGCTTTCCAAAACACAACAAAAAACTGTCCTTTGCGAGGACTCCAAACTAGCGCCCAGTGATCATTATTCTACGATAATCCATACACACTGTAAGGTTAATACATATCTATCAGTTTAGACATGCATATCTACCGGATAGATGGATAGATAAATGTATATCAAATAGATAGACAAATTTGCCTTTCTTTCTATGCATATACATGTCCGTATATAGGAATATTCACTGGGTGAGTTTCAGGTTTGTAATAGCCTAAATAAGTATCGTCTAATATTGCCGACGGTTGGCAATGTGTGTTGCTGACTTCTTACCGGCATAATCAGTTGTTTTTCTGTGCGTATGTGTATGTGTATGTGCATGTATGTGCGTGCGTATGTGCGAGTGCGTGCGAATGGCGTGTGCCTGTGCGTGCGCATGTGCGTGTGTGTGCGTGCGTGCGTGTGCGTGTGCGTTGCGAATGGCGTGTGTGCGTACGTATGTTCGTGTGCGTGCGTATATGCGTATATGCTGTGTGCGTGCGTGCGTGCGTATTGCGCATGCGTGCGTGTGCGTGCGAATGTGCATGTGCATGTACGTGCGTATGTGCGTGCGCGTGCTTGCGTAAGTGCGTGTGCATTCGTGTGCGCGCGCGTGTGTGTGTGCATGCGTATGTTATTCATATATTGTCTCGTCTGTGTCTCTTCCCCCATTCTGCTACTGGCAGCATAGGTTTCCGTGGCAAATGTTTACAGCAGGACTGCACCCGTCTGAGAGACAAATCCCCAACGCAAGCTCGCAACACCCTTGAAGGATCTCGTGGGGAGGCCGGGGATTTGGGCGGGGGATATGGGTGAGGCCGATCATAACAGGCGGTAATTCTTTGCAGTACGGACGCGCAAATACGAAGTCCCCAACTGCACGTCGCAAACTTTACTCAACAATCTAAATTGCCGTGACTGGGCGTGCCCTAAACCCCGGGAAACGTTGTCTGCACCATGGTATGCACGGGAAGATAGAACCGAGATTCGGGAGTACCGAGTGGACTCACACTGAGCGACGCTTTCCGCGAAATTTATCCTTTATTCGTGTTGTCGTTCGTATCTGCAGATTACTTCTTGCCCCGACGGCTGCAGCTTAAACTATGTTGTGTCCTACTCTATTTCTTCCGTTCTATAAGATGGCAGTGCTCATTTCCCTCTATCTACACGCGCGTCGGTCTCTTTAATTAACTTCTACCCATTTTTTCAAATGACCTAAAACCCTGTCAAGTTACCCCTTGGGTTATACTTCTTGGCTCGTCCGGTCTGAATTTTTAGCACTTTGCCCAGGCTCCGTAGGGGTACACTCGATCACAGTTGTCACAAATCATTTCCCGAATTTCCGAATCACATCTGAAAATGTAATACTCTGTACCCCTAGTGGCAGGCTTACCGAAAAATAGTTCCACTTTTAAATTGCATAATACGATACCCTGTACGTAACTATTCCCACTAACCTGATTCTCTGACGTCTTCCAGTTTCTCCTTGTTTACATTGCAAATCAGTAACTTGACAATTCCAATAAGGGACGTTTTCATCGTAATATAGGGAAAGAATTCAGAAACACAAGTACCACTGTAAACAAACTTTACTTCTCAAATAAGAATGGCTACTGCGAGTCTGTGAATCTTCGAGACTGACAACAGAACTGCCGGTAGAGAGCTGCGCAGGCAGCCATCTACCGGCAAATATTTGTTACCGGATGTAACGAGTAATTCTAATTAAAAAAACATACATTATAATAAGCATATTTACAAACTATGCCTTTAATAAATACGTATTTCCGTATATTTTGAGAGCAATCAATATACTGAAATACAGGGAGTGGCCGTGACGTCACGAGCTACATAGGCTAAAAC
>NW_020869638.1:647087-657087 GCF_003789085.1 Penaeus vannamei | reverse complement strand
TCGACCTATAGCTAGACACTGATAGAAAGAGGCTGAAAATGAAAGAAAGAAAAAGAGAGACAGAGAGAATAACAGGGAGAGAGAGAATGGCAAGGGGAGAGAGAATGACAGGGAGAGAGAGAATGGCAGGGGGAGAGAGAATGACAGGGAGAGCGAGAGAGAGAGAAAGAGAGAGAGAGAGAAAGAGAGAGAGAGAGAGAGAAAGAAGAGAGAGAGAGAGGAGAGAGAGAGAGAGAGAGAGAGAGAGAGAGAGAGAGAGAGAGAGAGAGAGAGAGAGAGAGAGAGAGAGAGAGAGAGAGAGAGAGAGAGAGAGAGAGAACAAGAAAAAAGAGTGGAAAAGAGAAATGAAGAGAAGAACAAGAAAAGAAAAAAAGAAAGAAAAAAGGGAGAGGAGAGCAGAGAATACAAGACAAGAGAAGATAAAATAAGGAAAGAAAAGTGAGAGCGAAGAGAAGGAAGACAGAAAGGAGAAAAGAAAGATAGAGAAAGAGTACAGACAAAAAAATACACACAAGAACAAAAAAAAAAAAAGCGACACAGCATCCGGCGTTGTCTTACCTCGTGTTTGATTTTGATTTTGAGAGCTCCGTCCGGGGCGTTCCCCCTTATCGCCAACTGGAATGAGAAAAGTTCCGCGTTTTGGCTCGCTAACTTGGAGAGATATGACTACCCCCCCTGCCCTGCCCCCCCTTCTGTGACCCATATCCCCCCCTGCCCTCCCCTCCCTTTCCCGTGACCCTTATTCCTCCCCGCCTCCCCGGACCTCCTCTCCCCTTCCTTAACCCCTTGCCTCTCCTGCCCTCCCCTTCCGTGACCCTTGTCCCTCCCTGCCCTGCCCTAATCTTCCCGTACGCCCTGCCCCTTCCCCTACCCTGCCGTTACCCCCACCCTTCCTCCCCTACCGTAACAATTTACCCCTCCTTCTTCTTCCATATTCCTCTTTCTTCTCTCGTTTTCCCCAATCCCCCTTCCTTTACCCTAACACCATCCTCCACTCCCCTCCTACCTTTCCTTTCTCTGCCCAGCCGATCCTTCCTTAAATTCACCCCGTCCTTCGCCCTATTCCCCTTCCCTTTCTTTTTCTTACCTCCATCCCCTCCCTTTTTAACCCTTACCTTCCTGCTTCTTTGGCCCCCTCCCCTCTCCTCCCTGCTCCCCACTCCCTCCCTCTCCTCCCCCCTCCCTTCCCACACCCCACCCCTCTCCCTCTCTCCTCCCTTCCTTTCCCACTCCATCCCTCTCCCTCCCTTCCTTTCCCCACTCCATCCCCTCTCCCTCCCTTCCTTTCCCCACTCCCCCCTTCCTTCCCACACCCCACCCCTCTCCCTCTCTCCCTCCTCCTTTCCCCACTCCATCCCCTCTCCCTCCCTTCCTTTCCCCACTCCATCCCCTCTCCTCCCTTCCTTTCCCCACTCCTTCCCTTCCTTCCCCACTCCTTCCCTTCCTTTCCCCACCCCCACCCCTCTCCCTCCCTTCCTTACCCTCCCTCCTCCCTCCTACTCCTTGAAACTATGATCCTTTCCGGTTAAGATACTTTCTGTGGATATTGACTGTTAAGATTAGGGAGGAGGAGGGGGCTTCCCCGCTCTCCTTATCTCGAGAGGTGCTTGTGTGTGCGTGCTTGTGTGTGCGTGCTTGTGTACGTGCTTGTGTGTGCGTGTGTGTGTGCGTGCGTGTGTGTGTGTGTGTGTGTGTGTGTGTGCCTGTGTGTGTGTGCGCTTGTGGTGTGTGTGCTTGTGTGTGTTGTGTGCTTTGTGCGTGTGAGGGTGTGCGTGTGTGGGTGTGCATGTGCGTGTGTGGGTATGCATGTGCGTGTGTGTGTGTGCATGTACGTGTTCGTCTGGGTGTGCATGTGCGTGTGTGTGGCTGTGTTGTGCTGAAGAATTTCATGTGACGCAGTGTTTTATCTGATATATTCATCCTCCTAACAGAATACCAGCCCTCACACAATACACCCTTAAATATCCAGTGACACACGCAAAACACGCACATCAAACACACAACACACACACACACACACACACACACACACACACACACACACACATTCCCCTAACCCATATCCCCCAATCCCCACCCTCCCCCACTCCTCAAAACCCCACCCTCCTCTCTCCTCCCTTCCCTCTCCTCCCTCACCCTTTCCCTCTCCCCCTCTCCCTTCCCACCCTCACCCTTCCCTCTCCCCCCTCCCCCCACCCATTCCCCACCCCTCACCTTTTCCCTCCCAGCACAACCTCGCCCTCGACCGCGCCCTAACCTTGAGGATCTGGCAGTGGTAGAGCGAGCTGTGCACCTCCTTCTCCATCTCGGGCGGCAGCGGGGAAATGTGTTTCTGAGGGGGGTCGCCGCGGTACATGGAGCCCTCCCGCCAGAAGGTCGAGCCGAAGGAGGGAACCCACAGGCCGCGAGTCACCGTGTCCGAGCTCACCAACCTGGGGGAGAGAGTGGGGGGAGGGGGGATTAGTGGTGAGTGAAGAGATAAAAATGGAAATGAAAATAATAATAATGATACTGGTACTACTACTACTACTATCAGTAACATTAACAACAACAACAACAATAATAATAATAATAATAATAATAATAACAGCAATAATATAAAACTCAATTAGAATAACGGAAACAATAACGATGAACGTATCGTTAGGCATGATATGGGCTGCTAAGGCACACGGCGTAGCCCTTCCCCCTTCTAATCTGGAGGGCACATATGAGTCTATGGACACACTTCTCTCGAGGAGGCATATCAATAAAAACGGTTGGAGACTACAAAGCGCAGCCTACGTGGCTAACACCGACGCCAAGGGGACCATAATACCCAGTGAAGGAGCCTCGCCCGGTGGGAACAGTGTGGTGCGGCATAACAAGGTCGTCACGAGGCGGCGTAAGTAAGGAAAGGTAGGTTTTGCATGCATCGCAGGAATCCAGTCATCGAGGATCCGGCCGCAGGCAAGGCACAGGGAGTGGGTGGAGAAAATAACGGTTCCTTTTCTTTGGATAGGAAGTATGTTGTCAGAACAGTAGTAATTAAAGAAAACAGGTGAGTAATTGAAGTGGAACACTAAGAGAAATTTCCCCAGGGCGTTAAACTGCGGATGACAACAACGATGCTAATGATGATGAAACTTGAAGGACTGGTAGAAGGTACAGAAAAACAACGGACTGGGAACCAAGAATAATAACAAAAATAAAAATACGTTAACGAAGACAGCTACAGTCCACTTAATTGTTATTAAGCTAAACAGAACGTATCAGACACTCAATAGATATGTAAAGAAAGAAAGCATACTACCACCTTAAAAAGAGTAAGTGGTGTTGATCTGTCGTCTGGCATAGAGACAAGGAGAATTAACAAGAGACAGTGATACAGCAATTCATGGTTAGAATGCAAACAGAAGATTCCATGTATGCATCTGACTGACGTCTTGAACAGCTGATTACCTCTACTTGTTAGATGTTCTAGGTCAATATCATGAATACTGTTTATTCGGACACTAATAACGGACATTATCGCAAAGCACACATGTTCCTATTCATACCTAGAATAAGGACACAATAGAGGAGATGAAGATCAACGTTAGCAGCTGATATTTGAACTAACTACTGGCCTGTAGAAGACACGGAATTCTTTCACGCAGGCAATTTCAAAGGCATGCTCGATATAAAGACACTAATACTATCGGGGGGGGGGGGAGGTTATAGACAGTGAATGTATGGAGAGGAAATTTCCGAGGATAATAACACGGAGACACGCTATGACTGGAGAAAAGGGAGACTTTTGGTTCGACCATTTACCACCCATGGACATCTTTACTTGCCTGAAATGACTGATAAAACTCCGAAAATACTACCACGAGTAATAAAGACTGACGAATAAATAAAAACGTAAAAAATAGGGATATCTGTAGTCACAAATAAATAAACAAAAGGATAGCATATACGATTGACCGCGTATCGAAACACTGGCACAGGCAGGAAAAGGGTGGGGATAAAAAGCAAGCAAGAAAATCCCGTAAAACACAGTGAAAGAAGTCTAAATAAAAAAAGTAAAAGGTGGAAATTGAGGTTCGTAAAAGTCCAGCAGTCAAGCCAAGAACGTGCAATTGCGACTGGCGAAGTTCAAGAGAGATACCAGGGCGGAACTGCTGTAAAAAATGTATTTCTTGTGATTTTAAGACAATTTAGAATCTTGCTTAAAACACGACAACGGTGAGGCGATATTTTCGACTATTATTAGGAGCAGTCCCTGGGATAGAGTAATGACCGAATTTTGAAGAATAACTGATGATTAAGAAGATACAAATATCTTTGTATCATTAATGATAATAAAATCACAAATAACAAGGCCATAATAACAATTCTATTACCATTACCAAAACTATAACAACAATAGTAACTGTTAATGACAATAATCGTAACATCAACAATAATCATTATTACAAAACATGAATAACGCCCAAACCTCACAATTAGAAAGAAAACACAAAAAAATAATACCGTTAATAACAACGAGTGCTTGTTAATATAAGCACCTCTATAGATGGGACCCTGCAACTCACGAGAGAAGCAGGATGCTGCAGACACCCCTCAATCCACCTCCACTTGTGCTGCTTCTTCCTTTCAACCGAAAAAAGGGAAAAAAAGAAAAAAGACGAAAGGAATAAAAATGAGAGAGGTACAGTACTTGAGCATTCATTAACATTGATTTCCTTCTCTCTAGTATAGGGCAGTACAGGGGAAGAGTGGGAGGGGGGGGGGGTTAGAGGGGGAGAACAAGGATATGCATGAGGTGGATAATGTATGTATGGGGTGAGAGATGGAAGAGGCGAGAGGGAGAGAGAGAGAGTAAGGAGGGATGAAGTGAAGGGGTGCGGGAAGGAGGGAGGGATGGAGGGGAGAAAGAGAAAGAGAGAGATCGTGGGAGGGATGAAAGAATGGTAGATAGGAGGGGAGGAGAAGAGGGCGGGATGGAGAGGGGGAGGGGAGGGAGGGAGGAGGGAGAGGGGAGAGGGAGAGGAGAGGGAGAGGAGGGAGAGGGAGAGGGAGAGGGAGGGAGGGAGGGAGGGAGGGAGAGGGAGAGGGAGGAGAGAGAGAGAGAGAAGAGAAGAGAGAGAGAGAGAGAGAGAGAGAAGAGAGAGAAGAGAGAGAGAGAGAGAGAGAGAGAGAGAGAGAGAGGGAGAGAGAGGGAGAAAGAGAGGAGAGAGAGAGAGAGAAGAGAGAGAGAGAGAGAGAAAGAGAGAGAGAGAGGGAAAGAGAGAGAGAGAGAGAGGGAAAAAGAGAGAGAGAGAGAGAGAGAGAGAGAGAGAGAGAGAGAGAGAGAGAGAGAGAGAGAGAGAGAGAGAGGAGAGAGAGAGAGAAGAGAGAGAGAAGAGAGAGAGAAGAGAGAGAGAAAAGAGAGAGAGAGAGAGAGAGAGAGGAAAGAAGAAATGAAAGATAAGGAGAAAGAGAGACAAAACGAGAGCGAGCGAGCGAGAGAGAGGCGAGTGAGCGACAGAGCGAGACCGATAACGAAACCAGACTGCTCAATCATCGGCCATCTCCCTCCTCGTCTCTTCGACCTTGCATCCCCCGCACATTTCCTCCCCCCCTCCCCCCTCTCCCCCCCTCTCGACACTCATCTCCAACCTCGAATCTACCAACGAATCTCCTGCTAATCCCCAGCTAATCAAGATGCTTCTCATTTTATTTATTCATTTATCTATTCATTTCGATTCTCCTCATGTGCTGCTTCATTCTCCTCGTCGCACCACTCAATGACCCGCCCCCATTAGCTTCCTGTCCCTCCTTCCACCTTTTTTACTCATTCTTACAGGATTCGACACTCGACACTTGACACTCGACACCAGGACCAATACAATCCGGCCCTGGGTTCCTGCGCCTCCTTCTGGCCTATGCGCGTAAATGCCCTCACTATATGTACGTCTTGTGTGTGTGTGTGTGTGTGTGTGTGTGTGTGTGTGTGTGTGTGTGTGTGTGTGTGTGTGTTGTGTGTGTGTGTGTGTGTGTGTGTGTGTGTGTGTGTGCGTAGTGCGATGCGCGTTTAATGAACAATGCGTGATGTGTGTATGTGTGGTGCGTGATGTGTGTGTACCATGTGGTACGTGCTGTTGGTTTTGTTGTGCTTGTTTTGTGTTGTTGATTTGTAGTGGTGCGTGGATGCAAGCGTGCGTGTGTGTGCGTGCGTGCGTGTGAACGTGTCTCAGAGTGTGTGCATAAACACATTCGCAGTTGAGCAGAAACAACCAAAGCGAGAAACATTAAGTCCACAAAATAAAAACACTTTACAGCTGGACATGGAACTACACTGATAAGCTCTACGGAACGCGCGCGCCCGATTTAACTACCCAGCCACAGCGCACTACATATCCCACCAGAAACTTTTTCGGCACGAATATGATTTCTCCCCCGAGACTTATTTACATAAACTGAGTCCGATACTCAGTACTGGAAATGAGCCACGCTTTACAATCCCTTTCCTCAAAACAAATAAACAAACAGCAAGTTTACAGCCGCCAATGTAACGAGTCTGAGAGCGAGCCAAAGGTGGCTCTATGGAATAAAAGTACCACGACTCTAAATCAAGGACGGTGCCAAGACCCGGGACCTCGTAACAGGATGGTCCTATTGACAAAGGGAAAAATGGTGTTAGGAGAGGGTGTCGCCGCAGCGTCTCCGGCGGGATGAAAAATGGAGCCAAGACGGAGAGATGGTGTTACTGGTGTAGATAGACACGAGCGACGGAGATAGATCCCCGATTCCACGCCATGGAAAAAGGTCGGAGGCCGGACGAAAAGCGCCAAAAGAGAGCCGATGATACAGAGAGAGAGAGAGAGAGAGAGAGAGAGAGAGAGAGAGAGAGAGAGAGAGAGAGAGAGAGAGAGAGAGAGAGAGAGAGAGAGAGAGAGAGAGGGGGGGGAGAAAAAGGGAGGGAGGGACGGAAGGAGGGCGAAGGAGAGGGAGAGACAGACAGACACACCGAGAGGGTGGGAGGCGCGTGGTGCCATTGGAAGCGCGCTGTCAGTGTGGAAGGACGGCGCCAGTGTGAAAATGGTGCCAAGGACGGCAGATGATGTCGGAGGAGCATGGTGCCAGGGTTGACAACTATGACACTCTTTATCAGAGAGGAATTGAGAGTTTTCTTTATGCATATTCGAGCAAGGGGCCATAGCGAATGGAATTATTCACACGCGTGTACACATGTCAGTCTTAATAGACTGTGCGCGAAAACATGGTGGGGGGGGGGAGGCTGGGAGCTCAGCAGGAAAAATAATTTACAAGGTTTGGCAGCAGCGTGAGAGGCGAGGCATGCAGGCAAGGGCTAGATCCCTGAGCTGTTAGCAATGCGCGCCGCCCATGGCCATCAGTCTAAACCCCCGGAGATGTGTTACTTCCGGCCCGCCGTCGCCGCCGCCAGCACCGAGACCGCTGCATCATCGCCCAGGCTCGACCAATATGAATACAGATCTACAATAATCCAAACGCCGCCTCGCAAACTCGCGTCCACAGCCACAGCCACAGATGTCGCAGCTGTGAAACACGATGACGACAACTCCCGTTTTATTAAGGCCTGTGTCGAGCGCCGGACTTTTGAAGGCGCTTCGGCCGGCGAGCGAAGCAGAGAAGGGGGGGAGCAGAGAGGGGGGGGGAAGAAACGGCGACGCGATGGAGTCTGACGAAGGGAAACGAACCGACGAGCAAGTGACCGACATGGCCTTAAGCGCTGCCAAATGAGGAGGAAAAAGGGCAATTAAATCAATATCATCCCCGGCGACTAACAAAAGGCTTCCCAACGACGTCTGTGTAAAAGCACTTTAGCTCTGGAAATTCTCCGAGTTTGATAGCCGTCCTCGACACTGCGAGACTTCCCCCGCCTCGCCAAGATAGAAAAGTTTTTAACAATCTCCTCGGCGATGACAGAGAAATGGGCGCCCAGACTTCGCCGAGAGGAGCGCTTTAATAACCATCCGGGGAATTGGAAGACCATTGATTCAATCCTATAGCGTCCCACTGCCTTATGAACCTTACCAACAGACCCCGCCCCCAGCGCCCTCGTCGCCCTCCCATTCAAATAAGTGGCGCTGAATGACACAACACTCCCGCTGCGTGTCACGGACTCCCCTGCCGTCATGAGCGCCCGCCAGAACCTCCCTCATGACCCCAGAAATCCGTTCATGGAAGGCGTCTTACCTGGAGCCCGGACTGCGATCGTTCACGGAGTCGTCATGGGGGAGGAGTTGTTCCAGAAGACTCTCCGTGTCTCTCTTGTAGATCGCCGGATGCACCTGTCCGGTCGCCAGGTAATGAAGAGAGAAGGCAAGACATTAGTTAAAGCCGGTCAATCGCGCCTTAAATAAGAAAAAAAGAAAAAAAAATGGTGATCAACTTTTAGGCCTATCGCAAGGATTGCCGTCTGATCCTCTCAGCGCATTTACTTGTTCATTTGTCTGTCCATGGAGGAGGAGAAAGGGGAGGGAGAGGGGAGAGGAGCGTGATAGCTGGAGAGAGATAGATATAGATAGATGAGAGAGAGAGAGAGAGAGAGAGAGAGAGAGAGAGAGAGAGAGAGAAGAAGGAGAAAAGAGAGAGAGAGAAGAAGAAGGAAAAAGAGGGATAAGGAAGGAAGGAGAGAAAGAGAGTGAGGGGAAGGAGAGGGGAAGAAAGGGGAGAGGAAAAGGTTGATCTCCCGGTGACTAGAACCTACCACCGGGCATGCAGACCAACGAGGGAGATATAACGTAACTGATTAACGGAAGAAGAGGGGGAAATATAACCCTTCCGAGCATCTCTTTCCCCTTGTCTTCAGCGAAGGTGGATGAAGAATAATAGCAAGAGAAAAAAATGAATAATCTCCCGGTAATTCTTGTCATCTTACATTTTCAATTCTACTCCGCTCGGCTTCCCTTGCTCCTTACGTTTAGTCCCAGAAACACATTTCCCTGGCGGCCTGCCAAGGCTTCCCCCCCCCTCCCTCCCTCCCCCTCCTCACCCCCCCCGTTCCTCTCCTCCCGTCTTTCCCCTTCCTCTATTGTCCCGCCCTTCCCTTCCTCATCCCCGCGCCCCCTCCCGACCCCACCCCCCTACTGCCCTCCCCTCGCCACAAGATCCTTTTTCCCCACAATAAGAAAAAAAATCAATCTGGATTTCCTTTACTAGCGCAGTTGCCTTCGCGTGTGGTTAAGCAGTGAGGGCACCCATTCCTTCCCTCCCCTTCACTTTCCTCTTGCCCTCCCTCCTCCCCTCCTTCCCTCCCTACCTCCCTCCTCCCCTCCTCACTCCCTCCTACCTATATACCCATCCACCCAACCACCCTCCTCTCCTCCCTCCCTTCTTCCTCCCCACTCACCCATCTACCCCTACGACCCACCCACCCTCCCTCCCTCCCCCACATGGAAAACACACTGAGCTTAAGTGGAATTCAACGCTCCTCATAAATCTGGCCTCGTTAAGTGGCGCGGAGGAATTTGTCTAAATCAAGGAGTAAAGCGACAGTCTCCCCATCTTGTGGGTTGGGGTGAAAGGGGAAAGAAGGGGGAGCAGGGGTTGGGAGGGGAAGTGCAGAGGGGAGAGGAGGGAGGAGGATGGAAATCAAGGGACAAGGAAGGGCGAGGGAGTGGAGGGCAAGGGGGTGGGGAAGGTAGGTCTAACGATCCTTCTTAAACCTCTCAATCAAAAGCAGGTTAATCCCCTCCTTCTACACTGGCCGTTTGATCTTCTATTTCGACGAGACAACACCTCAGTTCTTACTCATTCCTCATCAACAAGAGGGGGGGGGATGAGCATACTCCCTCCACATGCAACTCGCCACCGACACCATCCGAGGCTCGTCTCAAATCACACAATATCACGAAGACGCCACCCGTTATAAGAAGAAAAAAAAACATCTATACCATCTCACAACCCCTATATAGATATAGATAAAGTAATAGATAAAAAAAAAGATAAAACAACAATCGTCGGAATCAGAGCAAGACGCCCGGGACAATGCCAGCGCCGCTCCCCA
>NW_020869638.1:624587-637087 GCF_003789085.1 Penaeus vannamei | reverse complement strand
ATGTGTACATATCATAACATCTGAATTTTCCTTTACCTTGGTTTAGAAGGAAATGTTTGTAATCTTAACTCTCACGTAATATACTGTTGACGTGGTCAAGGCCTCGGGGTTCCGTCGACAGCCAGCTCGAGCGCCTCCGCACGCCTTGTAAACAAAGCAGGGGCCTATAACAGGAGGATCGCCCTTATCCAAATATCCCTCAGCTCATACTGGCTCCGTCGTGTTGAGACACTTGAGGGCGTTATCATTGGCTTCGCCCTTTGGACAGACTTACAGGAAAACGTGCGTAGACGATAATCCATTTATGTCAAGATAAAACTATCCGTGATAAATCAGATAACCTGGGTGGTAAAATTTGACGCGGAAAATCAAATTGAGAGAAGAAAAGCCTCGGAATATGAACAGACTCGACCGAAAGTCAGTCGGCAAATCCCCCAAGTCATCGACAGACCACAAAAATCCCTCGATAGACCATAACAAAAGAAAAAAAAAACACAAGCAACAAAAGATCCGAAAGCAATGACCAAGACCGCGGTGGCGCAGCTGTGCCTCGAACCGGTTGCGAGCTGAATTTTCTTGTCGATTTCGAGGCTGACCTTTCCTCGCAATCGACTATTCCGGAACAGGAAAGGTCGTCCGTCTAGCCCTTCGACTCGATAGTGAAATCAAAGTTTCATCCGCTTGCTCGCCATTCCACGAACACGAAGGAACTTAAGGGTGCTACATCTTTGCAACGGATGCGTTTGCAACTTACAATCTAAACATCGTTCAACTTTGATTAAGTTCTTAAACAATAATTGTTTTCTCCTTTCTAAATCAACGTTCAAAACTTTTTTAAACAAACACGTTACTTTGCTCCACTGAAACGGAAATTAATCCTCGAATTCCCTTATCACTCGATATATATATATATATATATATATATATATATATATATATATATATATATATTATATATATCATATATACACACATACACACCACACACACACAACACACACACACCACACACACACACACACACACACACACACACTCACACACTGCGCGCGCGCACACACACACACACACACACCACACACCACACACCACACACACACACACCACCCACACACCACACACACACACACACACACACACATTTGCTATACTTTATTATCCAGCGCGTGATATAAAGTATACAAATATACCATACATATACATACGTAAATAAAAATATTATATATATCATACATATATAAATATATATAGAACACACACACACCACACACACAGCCACACACACACACACACACACAACACACACACACATATATAATATATATATATATATATTAATATATATAATATCATACTACTCATATTACTACACAACACGATAAATGACAGATGACATGTATACTTCAAATGATATATATATTAATATATACATATATGATATGTATCATTTGTATATACATACATATTATACATATATATGCATGGAGTGATACTCGTATATACTTACTATAATAATAATAAAGTACATAAGTAGTATATAGAGTCTTATTTACAGATATAGGTCAAGTATATATATTTAGCATATATTAACCAGGTATTATCTGTCATATATACTATACCTACATATCATTGACATTAATATACTAATATATATAATATACTCATATCAGTTAACATATAATCATTATATATACATATTTCACTATAATATATAGAACATGATACAGTACCATACATACATTACATCTACATAGCGAGGTTAGCATCCAGTGCTTCCGCCCTATCAGCATTGCCCTTAGCTATCGACCCTTATCTTACTACCTGAGCTATTCAAGACGATAATATACGACCGTACATACGCCAGTGTCTGATTCTCAGCTTATATCTCTATAACTTGTCAACGACTCGCTCCAGTCTACTTCATAGTCGAACGCGACATGATCACTGAGTAATGCGGATATCACCTCGAAGACGAGAGAGAGAAGTACTGTGATTGGTGCTCAAGTACATGATAGGCCATGTTGGCGAGGACCCGACTCGGATGAGCACTACTCGAGCAGTATGTAATGCCTGATATGGCACTCGGATCTGATGTCACGCATCCTCGCTAACGTAAGTACTCTCTAAGACATCCTTGCGAGATTAGAATATGAATGCTGTGAAGATACCGATTGTACGAGATGACTACAGCTTCACGCACTCGAGTAAGGGATTGAGGGCGCTATGATTCGAGGATAGCATCAGGTTCGCGACGCACATGTCTTGGAGATTGAGATGCCTTTCCGAGAGTCTTGAGACCTAGCAGAGCCAGAGAGAGAGGGAAGAGCGGACTGAGGTGAGGAAGGGGTCCAGAGGAAGAGCGAAGAGGAAGAGGAAGAGGAAGCGAGGGAGAGGGAGAGAAGGAGAGAGCGGTGCTATGCAGAGGCGATCGAGGATAAGCGGCCATATAGGAGAGGGATGAATGCGTAGTGATTGAGATGACATGTCTGTGCAAAGTATATGTGGCTACGTGTACATAATGCGATGAACCTTCAGATGAGATGACGAGAGACGAGCTTTTATGTTGAACGCGTTATTGAGAGCGATAGTCTGACGATCGCACGGATTGACGGGCCCGAGCCAGTCGAGTGTATCTAGAAAGAGAGATATCGGTTCTCATCGTTTGTGTATGGGACGAGATTGATGTATATCGAGTAGAGAGATATGAAGAGTATAGGATGGGCGACGGATAGTGAGATATTCCGCTAGATATCTCCAGATTCTGGAACTCAGCGGATATCGTTCTATCAATACAGACTCTGATACTGAGCAATGAGCGGCATGCCAATTCAAGACATGATAATAAAGATGAGATGTATATTATATTGTAATACTGGAATCAGATTTCCTGTGGGCTGGCTATAGTCATTTATCGCTTCGATAGTCTCGTATCTGTCGGGATGAGTCTTGAGAGAGAGGAGGCAGGATCGCGCAGAGTGATGACCGCTGTGCTTAAGTACTGCGATTGGAATACCGATGACAGACGAAGCGTGAAGCTAGACAATTTCAGTCATATATGAATGGAGAAGACCATGAAGGCACATGAGTGTTGAGCGGGAGAGGGAAGATGAATCTGAAATGAAAATGATAGAAGAGAGACCGAGAAGAGAATCTAATGAATATTAGAACGCGAACAGAGCTTACTGCACCAACTAAGCTCTGACAACCGTAGGCATAGTCACAATCAAAAAAGCGAACAGTAAAACAATCTAATACGCAACCGAAAGAAGAATATATTTAACCAGTTGTCGATTATCGTGATCGTCAGAGATAAGCACGCACGAATGAATGAGTGGTATAGTAATTTCCGCCATGGAGATGGTATTTGCAAACCGTTAGGATTTACATTTTCTGCGAGTATTAAGATATTAACTGTCTTAGGCACAGCTCCTTCAGAGAGTCAGCAGCTCGCCCAGCCTGTGCATGCTGACCATTCTGCCACAGTCTGGAATGGCACACACACTACGACACACCGACAGACAGGGCAGGCAGTGAGTGCAGGGCAGGCAGGCAGACCCAGACACATCAGACACTGAAACAGAGAGCCAGGACAAGACAGACAGACCAAGAAGACAGACAGCACAGAACCGAAGACCAGACAGATGACAGAGACCAGAAGACAGAAGAAACAAACAAACTCACCCAACCAACAAAACCACAGTGATTTTCGCCACCAATCTACGGTGATGGCGAACTAAGATCCTTTATCATTAATCATTAAAGTCTCTTTTACATGATAGTAATCGTTACTTTAATACTCTATTATATTTATTACTACTGTTCCTACTACTACTTATCTATTCTACTGCAGTATCTACCTTTGTCGTAAGATACTACTTTAATATTTGATTCGGGCTATCACTACTACTAGATCGATGAATATTTTATTATCATGAATGAGCTATGAAATGACTGATCAGAGATACTTTATGAGAGTAACTATTAAGTATTTTACTGATTATTCTCTTATATGATGATATATATTTCTATGATATCAAACTTGAATCTGAAGAGTAAGGAAGAGTAGTTGAAATAAGATCCTATGTGTGTTCTGAGGATATGATGTAGAAATAAGAGGAATGTTGCAGATCGAATGTTGTTGTGCTGAGTGTGAGTCGGTCTATGTGTGTGTGTTGTGTGAGGGAACAGTACCAGATGTGTGTGTGTAGTGTGTGTGTGTTGTGGGAGTGTGAGTAGTGTTGTGAGTTAGTGTATGTGATTAAGAGGTGTGTGAGTGTGATTGTGAGCGTTGAATGTAGTTAGTGCATATATAACATAGACATTTACATTGCGTTCGTGTTGAATACGTTAAAAAAGAAAAATCTTGAAGAATATCAAAATTAGATTTCGTCACTTTAGTAAAAGCTAGAATTTTCAGTTAAGGCACTCTCTTGCCCGCAGACAATAATACAACGCACACAGAACCCCGATATCCTCACGCTACATGTACGTCGAAACCAAAAGTTCCGCGCCAGACGATCTGATCCTTCCATCGAAAAGCAATTAAACCCGCAAAGGCGTGCCAAGGCTTCCCGAGCGTGTCATTATTTCCGTGTCATGTCTCGGTTTGTCGCGGACGATAACATTACGTACAGTGGAAAAAAATAAAAACTTTCGCTCAACGACATTAAGTGAAAAAAAGCCTTCTACTCAATGGCAATCTTGGGAAATAAGATCAAATAAGATGTCAATACATCCTCATAAGAAACACGGTCTATCCACCCCAAGGAAGCCAGGATAAGCCCGCTGCTTCCTTGAAGAGTGCCAGGCGGTTATGGCGGCGGTCCGGAATGGCACTCCCCCCCCCCCCCCACCCCGCCGCCCGCGCTGTTGACACTCGAGTTTCCCGCGGCGCTCTTTGTTTGTGGCACTGGCGCCGGCCCGACGGGGGACGGAAGCGCGGATGATATTGCTTCCCTGCATGAGATATTCAGACAATTCCGGCCGCCCCGGGGAAGGCTGGCGACGGGTTTGGTCGTCTTGGTTTATGTATCTCGGGAGTTTCCCGCTTTTCCCTCTCTCGTCCTTTTACCTTTCGCTCTTTCCTCCTTCTCTCTGTCTCTCTCAATGCCTTCGCCATTTTTTATCTTAATTTCTTTCTTCCGCTCACCCTTAATCCCGTATTCATTTCTTTCTCCCATTCTCACTCACTCTTACTTCCACTTGCATTCCTCGTCTTTGTGAAACTCACTCTCGTTTCATTCCCCATTTCCTCTCCTCCCTTTTACCCCTCTTCCCTTTCTCCCTCTCCCTCTTACTTCTTTTTCATTCTCCCTTTTCGTCTTCCCTTCTTGCCTTCATGTCTAACGTTCACTGTAAACTCCATTTCTCTTTTTTTCATCCTTTTTGACACCAGCTGTTTGGCTCTTGCATGCTTTCCCGGAGACATGCGGAGGGAACCGAATCCGCTTTCTCCTCTAATCTTCACCACTGTCTTTCCCCCTTCCATCATTCCTTCCTTTCTACCATTCCTTCCTTTCTTTAATTTTTGCTTACCTGCGATTCATACACACACTCAGATGAGCCAAAACCTAGCTAGCTAATAAGGAAAAGTCAATTCTACTACCGAATTCACCACCTAGTGTTGCCAACTCCCCAGTGCGTGTTGTCATGAAGGGCTGCCAGATTTCCTTACCTGTAATTAACGCCATCGTCTTCAGATTCATATTTAGCGGATACTTTTCTAAGCCAGTGATTTTTTTTCCATTTCGTGTTTTTGTGAAAATTAAGAAACCCGAACCCAAGTCTGTATCTTGAAAAATATAATGAAAGCAGAGACATAAATACATCATTTTATAAAACTTAACAAAACATGGAAAGGCGATACAATTTTTCTCACTAGGGATTCGAAACCTATTCACACATGATTCTGATGGACTTGCGTACCGTTTTCCGTTTTCTGAAATTATTAAAGTTATTGGTATTTGTAGTTTTCTACAATCCAACCTGACTTCAACGTTGTCTACATCCCAATTATTTTTGTGTATTTTTTTCCGTACAACAAACAAATATGGACAATCTGGCATCGCTATGCTGTGTACCGCCAGTTTCGACTCTCGCATCCGAAGCACAAGCCACTGCGAGGATGAGGCGAGATATGAAGCTTTCGGATCTAAAGAGTCGAAATTTGCGGTGCAGATGAGCGGCGACCTTGGGAGAGGAGGGGACACTGCGTCAAAATAGGCTGGCATTACGGCCTTTAAAAATCTCACAAAATATCCATAAACTCGAGCCAGTCGCGCGGACAGCAATAGACAGAACGGCATAATGCATAAAATCGGACGCCATTCACATACAGACACATGCTCATTCACACAGACATTTATCAACAAATATTCGTACAAGGGCATAAATAATATAAATAAATTAATTAATCAATCATCTACTAAGTCATAAATCATCATAATTTCAAATAACTACAAAACATTAAGAATAACATTACTATTAATGATTATAATGGCAATAATAATAATCGCGACCTTAATGACGGTAAGTGATAACGATCATAACAGTAACAATGATAATGATGATTCTGTGATGATGATGATGAATAGAATCGATATAATAATAGTATAGCATTAAAAATAATGATAATGACGATAATAATAATGAGAAAATGTGTGTGTGTGAGCGAGTGAGTGCACATGTGTGCGCGTGCGCATGCTCGTGTGTGTGTGTGTGTGTGTGTGTGTGTGTGTGTGTGTGTGTGTGTGTGTGTGTGTGTGTGTGTTGTGTGTGTGTGTGTGTGTGTGCATATTCCTGCTCGCTCTCTCCTCCATCTACTTCCCCCCTCCCTCCCTCTCTCCGCCCCATCCCCCCTTTCCCCTCCTTCTATACGCACAGTATCCCTGTCTCCCAGCACACATGCCCAGCCCAGGCACACAATCGGGCCGATCGCCTTGAATAAACCAGCGCCCCATTAGCACCCCGATGCGCTCGGAGGCGCCTCAAGCACGCAACGCCCGCCGAGAACGCACTCAGCACCCTCAGAGTGGGCTCCACTCGACGCGCTCGGGGATGAAGCACCCTTCGCACCCTTAGGAAGCTCGAGCTCAGCGGATTCGCGGAACAGGCTCTTACTGATCGCATTTTGGCGCCGCAGAAAACCTCGCATAAAAAATATTAATGAGGCAGGAGTGGCCGCGCGGATTTGGGCCAAATATCTTTTTTTTTCTTATTTATTCGTTTCGAAATAGGGATCAAAGGCTGAGCCTACGTTATGTCTGTGATATTTTGTGAGTGCCTGAAAAAAAATTTTTGACCCAATTTGCTGAAAAAAGTTATTATTCATTTCTCTCTCTCTCTTTCTTTCTCTCTCTCTCTCTCTCTCTCTCTCTCTCTCTCTCTCTCTCTCCTCTCTCTCTCTCTCTCTCTCTCTCTCTCTCTCTCTCTCTCTCTCTCTCGCAGCCCATCACGTGCCATCGGATAATTCCCTAGGCATTCCCAAGAACAAATCAGACCACCTGAGAAAGGTCTTAAGTTATTATTATCTTTTTTAACCTTAACTGAAAGATGGACTGCAGGACGGGAAACATTTCATAATTATCATCTAGATACTAATAATAGTAATAGAACAATAATGATATTATCATTATCATTTTAATATCATTATTATTATCATCATTATTAACATTATTCTTATTGCCAAGTATATTACTACTAATAATAACAATAACAATATCAATGTATATAACAATAATAATAATAGTAATAATTATAAAATTGGTAATAACATCAGTAACAATGATAATGATAAATCATAATGATAATGATAGCTATGCTCATAAAGGTGATAACAACAAAAATAATAGTTATAATAACAAAACCAACAACGGCAGAATTAATAATAACAATGATAATAATTAAATATTAATGATAAAATGATAATAATTAAATATTAATAATATAATAATAAATATTAATAATGATAAATATTAATAATGATAATAATGATAAAATAATGATAAGATAATGATACTGATAATGATATAAATAATGAAATAATGATAATGGTACTGATAAAGATAATGCAAATAATAATAACAATATCAATAGTAATAACAATGATGATATTGATGATGATGACAAAACAACTACAGTAATAATAAAAACGACAAGGCCAGCAATAATAATAATCACGACAGTAAAAAAACATCAAAGGTTAGTAATACAACAATGCGGACACTCGCACAGCTGAGAATTGCAAAGAAAAAGCAAAGCCCTTTGAAGAGCCAGAGGAAGAAAAGCACATGAACCGGAGTGCCAATGCAAGCACTAACGCCGGCCAATGACACTAGCGCGAGCACGGTCAATTGCAGATAAACAAACCATCTGACATTATTAAGGTTATTGCTATTTGTAGCTTTCTATTAGTCTTTTTTATTAATGTTATTTAATGTATCAAGACTGGCTATTTTCCAAAACCCAAAAGCATATTCTAATCCTGTATTCCCGCAGCAAGCAACGTCCGTATGGGAACACAGAATCCCCCAAAGGGACAGGCCTTACACTCAGCACCAATCGGAAGGAAATGCATTACACAGGGCCATGGCCACCTCCTCAAGAAGTCACTTGACGCCTCTCAAAGGGAACATACTCAGCACCCTTTCCAGAGACATACTCAGCGCCCTTAAAGGGGCACAGGCTTCGGCCTCTTAAAGAGGAAAAGATACACGTAACATTCCTAAAGAAGAACGCACTCTTTGAAACCCCAAGGAACACATGCACGTGCATACACGCACATAATTACATACATGTATTACATGTACTATACATATACACATGCACGCACACAAGCACACACACACTCTCTCTCACCCACACACACGTGTGTGTGTGGTAAATAAATAAACAAATAAATAAATATATATGTACATATATATATATACATATATACATATATATATATATATATATATATATATATATATATACATATATACATACTTATATGCATATATGTATATATAAATATAAACACACACACACACACACACACACACACACACACACACACACACACACACACACACACACACACACACACACACATATATATATATATATATATATATATATATATATACATATATATATTATATATATATATATATATATATATATATATATATATACATATATATACATATATATACATGTATATATATATATATATATATATATATATATATATATAATATATATATATATAATGGATATACATGGATAAATTATACACATAGTACACACACCACACACACATAAGTATAGTGACACACACACACTACACACACACACACACACACACACACACACACACACACACACACACACACACACACACACACACACACACACACACACACACGCACACACACGCACACACACATAATATATATATTATATATATAATATATATATATATATATATATATATATATATACTGTGTGTGTGTGTTGTGTGTGTGTGTGTGTGTTTGTATGTGTGCACATCAACATATATAATATCTAAATCAGATATATATACAACACATTATATTTAAATGTATACGCATATAACATACATATAATATTATATATATATGTAAATATATATACATATATATATATATATAATATATATATATATATATATATAATTCAAACACACACACACGACACGACACCACCTTCCCCCTCCCCCTCCCCCGCCCCCCCGGATGACAACCGCTGGACCTACGGAATCCATCTAACATCCGCAAAATTCGGGCATTCCTTGTGTCCCAAAAAGCTTTCTGATGTTTGGACTTTCCACGCCTGTTCTCCTTCTCCCCATACACTTACTGGCATCGTTTTTTTTTTAGATGTATACAGCGGAAAATGAATAAAAAAAGATGTATGACTTACTATTCTCCAGATTATTGATATCGGGAGTTGAGATTTTAAAAGTTCCCAAAAATAAAAAAACAGGAAAAAAAATATAAAAAAAATTGAAAACAGAGCAAAACCGTATCAGGCTTATACAAGTTCCCCCCCCCCCTCCCCTCCTCATTCTACTCTCTTTCCCCTCTCATATCATCCCTTCCCTCTCTCTCTCACCCTATCCCCTTCCCTCTCCCACCCACATCCCATACCTCCCTTCCCCTCCCACACCGGCCCTTACCCTTCCTCACCTCTGCCTGCCACTCCCCATCCGACTTTCCATACCTTTCTCCATTCTTAATACCCCCCTCCCCCCTACCGTTACCCTTATCCTTCCCCCCTACCCCTTCAGTCCCCCTACCAGTCCCCCGTCCCCGTTCCGACCCCATCACCCTACCATGTCCCCCAACCAGTCCCCCCCTACCCCATCACCCTACCCCGTCCCCCTTACCAGCCCCCCTACCGTGTCCTCCGTCTTCCGTCCCCTGCACGCCACCTCGTCCCCCTTCCCTATCACCCCACCCTGACCCCCGTCCCCCTACCCCTGGCTTCCATTTCCCCTCGCCTCTCCCCTTATTAGCGTCGGCCCTCCCGTGGCACCGAGATCCTTTCCCGCCGATCAATCCAGTATCCAGTTTTATCGTCGAGTCGGGCCCATCGGAGGCGTGGTGGGGAGGAAAGGGGATGAGTGGGCGAGGAGTTGAGGGGGATGAGAGGGAGAGAGGGGGTGAGGGAGCCAGTGGTTCGGAGCGTGGGGGTGAGGGGAATGAGAGGGAGGGTTGAGGGGGGGTGGAGGGGTTGAGGGGGAAGGGGTGAGAGGGCGAGGGGTTGAGGGGGAAGGGGGTGAAGGGGGGTTAAGGGGGAAGGGGGTGAGAGGAAGAGGGCGTGAGGGAGCAAGTGGTTTACCTGCTGTCTCCTCCGCCTGCGCTTCTTTTCCCTGGGAGGCTTTCAAGGGGGTGGGGGCAGTATTGGGAGGTTGGGATGGAGAATTAGGGGGAGTGGGAGAGGTTTCTAGGGGGGAGTATTAGGGAGTTAGGTAGGGGTACTGAGGGATTGGGTTTGGGTATCAGGTTACTGGGTGTGGGTTTTTTTTTTTTTTTTTTTTTTTTGGGGGGGGGGGGATTAGCGTGTTGGGTGAGAATTATGGCGGGCGTGGACTATGGGACAGATACAAGGGTACCAGGGGACGGGTGGAGTTAGGCGGGGGTACCAAAAGCGACGTATCATGGGACAGAAGGGTATTAGTGGTGTCGGGTATCGGGAGGTGAAGGGCAGTGTGTTGAGAGGACAGAGGGCAGCGACTCACTAACCTGTTTTTGCATTACCGGCAACTCATTCCTTCAACATCCATTGCAAAGTGATGCTTCATTTACTTTCTTTTACCTCGCCTTTACGTATTATGCTTCACATTTTCACTAATAACAACGTAATTGAGCTATTATTACCTCCCCTATCAAGACGTGCCAATATCATAGCCTAATTATCATTACCATTATTATTAAAATATCACTTGGCATAATCATCGATGCCAAAATGTTTACTTTTTATCATCATCATCACCGCCTTCGTTTCCTACCTTTCTTAAATTAGGAAATTCCTTATTCCCTCCCCTTCCTCCTCTACCCCCTCCCCTCCCCCTCCCATCCCGGGGAAGTGACGCTTCAGGTATTTAATTTTTTCCATTCCTTCTTTCTTCTTCTTACTGTTTTACATTTCCATTTTCCTTGTGTTCCTCTCCACTCTTTTGCTTTCCTTCCCCTCATTCTTCTCCTAAATTCTCTCTTTTCATCATACCTTTTCCTCCTTCTCCTTCTCTTCTCTTCTTCTTCTCTTCTTCTTCTTCTTCTCTTCTTCTTCTTCTCTTCTTCTTCTTCTTCCTCCACTTTTTTCTTCCTCCACTTCTTCTCTTCCTCCACTTCTTCTTCCCCTCCACTTCTTCTCTTCATCCCACTTCTTCTTCTTCCTCTTCTCCCCTCCTCTCTCCCTCCCAATCCCCACTCCCTCCCCACTCCCTCTCCTTCCTCTCCTCTTCACATTCTTTCTTGCTTTCATCCTCTGTCTTGCATCACCTTTACAATTTAAGCACCATTTTATACTCAAATCTTTCTTCATATAACTATCAATCTGTTATTTTATCTTCGAAATCATTCTTAACATCACTATCACTTCTATTGTTAGTACTACTATTATCATCGTTATCCTTATCAATATTGTTATCACTATCATTATGATTTTATTATCACCATTTTCGTTATTACTACCATCAGTATTTTTACCAAAATCATTATTGTTATTATCTTTATCATTATCATCGTTATCATTAAACGTATCATCATAATCACCTTCCTCCTTCATCCTCTCTACCTCTTCCTCTCATCCTCATCCTATCTCCCTCACCCTCTCACCCTCATCCTTTCTCCCTCACCCTCTCATCCTCATCATCTCCTACCCTCTCACCCCTCATCCTTTTTCCCTCACCCTCTCACCCCATCCTTTCTCCCTCCCTCTCACCCCCATCCTTTATCCTCACCCTCTTCCTTTCTCCCTCACCCTCTCACCCC
>NW_020869638.1:612087-619587 GCF_003789085.1 Penaeus vannamei | reverse complement strand
AATAATAATAATAATAATAATAATGACAATTATCACTATCATTATCATTATTCCTCTTATCATTATTATCTTTATCTTTATTTTATCATTATTGTTTATGTTATTGTTGATATCATAAAGTATTAGTATTACTATCAATAGCATTGTTATTAATAGCATTATTAAAATCATCATATCATTATCGTCCTAATAATAATAACAATAATAATAACAACAACCATTACCGTCAATGTTATCGCTATTATTATTAGTGTAATCTTTATCCTCAATATTGTCATTATTCGTCTCCGTCTTATCCTTCACATTATTATCATTATCATTATCTTTATTATCCATATTATCATTATACTGAACATTATCAAGATTAGTACTATTCTTATTTTATCATTATCATTCCCATTATCAAGATTAGTACTATTATTATCATTATCATTCCATTATCAAGATTAGTACTATTCTTATTATTATCATTATCATTCATTATCAAGATTAGTACTATTTTATTATTATTATCATTCCTTATCAATAGTATTGTAATTATTGTTATTGTTGCTGTTGTTGTTTTTATTGTTGTTTCCTACGTTCTTCTCTTACATCCCCTTCTCCCTTCGGTATCTGGACGGTAGCAGGCAGCACAGTACGCCGTCTCAACCAAAGTAATGCTGTTCCTCCCGCGAATCGATACAGCAGACCCGCTTTTTCGTGGCGGACTGCATGCGATCTCGATTCTTAATTGCTGCAGGTCGTTTACCTCCTGAATAAATGAACAGCGATGGTGACGATCAAGGAGTCAGTCAAGGGTTCTTCTCCCCTTCATCGTGGGGAAGATGGCGCTTCACAAGCTGGTGATGACTGGCGACAGATTGGTCATGATAATCATTTAATAATTGACGGATTGTGATGATCATTTTAAAAGTAAGGCAATCCAACGCTGGGGGATTTTGATGTCCTCGCCCTGGTCTTATCTGTCCTGGAGTTGCTTGGATCTAACCCTTTCCCCCTCGCTCAACTCAGCGTTTGGCGTTCCCGAGTGAGATTTCTACCTGAAGTCAATAAAAAAAACGAAACTAAAAGTTAAAGATGTAAAATAAATGAAATCGTCGGGTTACGGTTCGGGTTAAGATATCATCGTTCATACTTTTTAAAATTATTCACACTATATTCCATCATTATCATTACTAAAACGTCTATAAATAATACAAACAATAGATGTAGAAGCAGCAGCAGTATTAGTAATCGTAGTAGTATTAGTAGCAGAAGTAGTAGTAAAAGCAGCAACGGCAGAAGCAGCATTAGCAAAAGCAGTAGCAGCGTCATCATAATCATCATCTCCACTTACACGACCACCATCATTGCCATCATCATTACCATCATCATTACCCTAACAGCCACCAGAGTTCCTCCTTCGGCCACGATTCTTCGCCTGTAACAAGATCGATGGTCGCTTCGCACTGCAATCACGGGCGTCCCTGGGCGAGTCGGCGGAAATATGCCTCGGACTTCAACTCAGGCTCTCCTAAAAAGAACGCCCATTTATCATCCTATCGCGTAATGCTACCACGGGGGACGGCCGCGCTATCATTTTATATCGCGGTTTGATTGTCTGTGATCAGCCCTCGCTTGATAGAGCCCTCAGCGGGTGCTTTCTCGGACGATTTTCATTTGTTGTTTCTGGTGTTATTGGTGCTGGTGAAAATGAAGATGAAGATGATGGTGATTGTGGTAGTGACGACGACGACAACGAGGCATAAACATGTACACGAATGAATAACCTAATTGCAGACGTACGTATATTTACAATTACTACTCATATTTTCTTTCACGAACGAGCGACAAGTGCTTCCTTTGGCATTCCGTCATCAACTGCTCTTTAAAAATACAACACAGTACAATTTCTCGCATTCCTTTTGTCCATGGCTGTGCCTTTTAATACCTCGTAGAACGCTTTAATCATTTTTCTCTTTCTTTCGCACTTATCTTCTACTTCCTTTGTCTTTTAACGTTTCTTTCCTTCATTCATTCTTTATGTTTGTTTTCTCATTCTCTCCCTCCCACATTCACTTCTTCCCTCCTCCCTCCCTCTCTCCTTCCTTCACTCTTTCCCCCCCCTTCTTTCCCTTTCTCTTCCTCCCTCCTCCCTCCTCCCCCTCGCTTGCTCTCTCTCTCTCGCTCTCTCTCTCTCTCTCTCTCTCTCTCTCTCTCTCTCTCTCTCTCTCTCTCTCTCTCTCTCTCTCTCTCTCTCTCTCTCTCTCTCTCTCTCCCTATCCCGTTATTTCCTTACCTCATTCCTTTCCTAGTTCTCTCTTTCATCCATTCCTTATCTCGGTCTCTTCTCTCTTCATTTCGTTCCTTGCTCTCTCCTTTCCCTATTCCTTCTCCCGCTATCTCCCTCTCTCTTTTCCCTGCTACCTCCATTCCCCCTTCATCCACTCTTTCCCTTCCCTCCCTGCTCTCTCCGTACCTCCTCCCTTGCCTAACCATCTTAATCTTTCCTTCCATTTATCTCTCCCTCCCTTCCTCCTTTCTTCCTCGCTCCCTTTCCCTTCCCGCCTTCTCTCTAGTATCTCTCTCTACCTTCAACTCCATCGCCCACCCCCAACCTCTGCCTCCACCTTCTCTCCCCCACCCTCCCCCAACTTCCTCACCCCCCACCCTCATTTCATTTCCCTCACTCCATGCCAGTGGTTCTCAACCTTGGGCACGCGAGTGGGGAATCAACAGGGTGCGGGGCAGGTCTTAAAATACATTACTGGGTTATTGAAGTATGAAAATTAACGGTTAAGCAAAAGGTAAACGCTTGCAAAGTCACGCTTGATAAACTAGATTCAACAGATGTAGGCCTATGCATCTTCCATTTGTAAGTGACTTTATTTTTAGGCCACATCATAGGATTTAGGGTCACGTCATCACTGCAAATTTCACTCACGGGCCACAGGAAGCAAGTTCACGAACCAATGCCAAGATTCATTCCACATACACGCGTACCATGGCTGTTTTAGGCGCAAGGGTAGAGTCCATACAGCCCGACCTCTCCTGACGAAACTCTGATCACATGAATGCCTTTATTCGGAAACGACAGCTGCCTTTTGCATTTCTAATGAGATAGGGTGGTCATAGCCAAGTGTGCTATGAGAAAAAAAGATGAGTATGAGATCACACACACACACACACACACACACACACACACACACACACACACACACACACACACACACACACACACACACACACACACATACACATACACATACATATGTATATATATGTATATATACACATTATACATATATAAATGCATAGATAGATAGAAAGACAGATCGATGGATCGATGGATATAAATAAATAGATAAATTGATAGATAGATAGATAGACAGATAGATGGATTGATCGATCGATAGACAGACTAACAGAGAGACAGAGGGGAAGGTTATAACAGTCTCTTGGACGCGAGGCATCAAAATGCACGCATAAATCATTTCGGGGGTTAGTATTTACAATCCACTTTCTGCCTCAGCTAAAATTCGCTGAACCCCTGCAGGGACCTCTCCCACAACACGGGACACAGGATATGCTGACAAACTAAAACAATCTCAGCCAGCGTCAGCGTTCTTCTAAACAAGCGATGGCGGTAAAAAAAATGTCACAAAAATAAATGTAGAATTTAGTAAACCCTGAACATCACAGTGCTTCAGGCCACGCGAATGCGTTGTTTGTTTGGCCACTTCTTTCTTCCTTGCTTTTTCACTGATTGTTTGCTTACACGTTTTCGTCGTTGGTGATGACTGACGACAGACTGGTGATGGCAATCATTTGATAACTGACGGATTGAAAATAATTCTTTCAAAAGCAACGCTCTTATTCAGACATGTAGCATTCGGCCACTTATCGCCAGCCTCTTAAGTTCATCTTCGCCTCAAAAAACAAAAACAAAAACAAAACATAAAAATAAATAAATAAATAAATAAAGTATAGTGGCTCCATGTTTACACCCATACCAATGAGCGTGAACCGAGAATTGAAATCTAAACATTCCCGGACATTGTTCTTATATACTGAGTACCTCTTCCATTATGTTAGCAACACTTGACATAACAGTTAACACTGTAGCCGTTCTAATCGATACAGAACTATAAATCATGTCTGATTCTCCGGGCTTTTGCGTCGGCACCCGAGCGACAGAAAACGGAGCGCTTTCGGGAGATTGATAACTTCCTCTGACATGATCTCTCGTCTACAACCTATATCCATTTTCTTCTTATCGGTCTGTTCGATGTGCGTGTTCTTATTTCTTTCGCACAAAACTGGAAATTGAAAGTACGCATTAATATATTTTCCACTGATTCTTTCTGCTGATATAACAAAGATCTTTGACCAAGTCTGGCGCCAGGAAATCGGACACGACGAAAATGCAAGTGTTAAGCAATGAATAATTTCTCCGTTTTCTTTAACGGTAATTGAACACAAAACTCGCAACAGAAAGACCAAAAGCTTGTATTCCAAAGATAACCAACCGTGTTTACAAATGTGTTATGCGGAGGCTAGAATGTCACTGTAGTTCAGCTTTAATAAAATTATTTGTAAAACAATAATAATAAAAAAGAAAGACTCTTCTGACAATCGCTAAACTAAATCCGACGCAGAGGAAAGCTTATATCTAGAAAATGGGAATACCCGGAGCCACGCCCACACTGCAGTACGTTATGGCCCAATGATGTCCATATTGGGGTCCGCTTATCCTGGAAGTACGCAGCTATGTTCGCTGGTTAACGTGAGATGATAAAACACAGACATAATCATCTACAGATAGACACGCATACACGTACACACATAAATATATAAATATACATACATATATATATCTACTTATTTATTTATTTATATATATGTATTATGCATATATATGTATGTATGTATGAATATATATATATATATATATATATATATATATATATATATACATACATAAATACATATATATAGACATATATATATATGTATATTAATATTTATACATATATATATATACATTTTTATACACATATATACATACATACATACATACACACACACACACACACACACACACACACACACACACACACACACACACACACACACACATATATATATATATATATATATATATATATATATATATATATATATATTGGTCTGCACTGTCCTCCCAAATATGATGAAATTTAAGCAGCCATGGGGAAACGTAACGGCAGTAGGTATAAAGAGATAAATGTGAAAAAAAATGTAAGACCAGTCATAAAAAAAAAAATCTGACATCCTGCCTCCCGCCTCCAACCTCCCTGACGACACACGCCGCGCCACTCGTCCCGCGGCCCGGAGGATCTTCGTGATGGAGTGCCACCGCTTTGGCACTCTCTTCCACCTCCTTCTCGACGAGGTCCAGAGGTGTAATCGATGTCTTATCCCGCGTCGAGTGCGCGTCAACGAGCGGTGTCCCAGGATGTAGTCACCACAGTAGCGGCGCGGCGAACGGGCTCTGCAATACGGAATACAGAAGCAGCCCACCTGGTTCCGCTGCGCCCCACGCCCCCTCCCTCCCGCGCCCGCAGAGCCACCCACACCCGCTCGAAATAGCTGCCGGCGCCTTCCTCTAGGATACGGGGCATGCTTCAACGACTCGGGCTAGGATACAGCGTTCGGAGGGCGGGGGAACTGGTCAAAAGTACGGGCGTGTGTCGAAGGCGAAATCTGAGATGAGAGTCATTGCCTGACCATGTCACTTCCATCCGAGAAATATATCTTACGCTATTGTTTTGAGGCGATTACTTATGGAACTAATCAAAGTGTGTTCCGTACTAAGTTTTTTAAATAGTTCATATTCATATTCCTCGCTAAATAATCTGATGGCCAAATCAAATATAATATAGAGAAGTGTGATCAATCACTACGAACGGGGATATGCCGAATAACGTTGGTAAACAACAAAGCTGGGGGAAAAAAGATAGGGGAAGAAAGGAAGGAGGAGAAAGGGGGTAGGCAGCCCAGGAGAGGCAATGAGTAAGCGAAAACGGGAAAGAGGAAATAACAAGAATGCCTCTTTGCTACCTTGGTGCCAAGGTCAAATGGCTAACCAGCTACATCAGACCCCACCAAAGGATAATCAGCTACGTCACAACCCTCCGCTCCGACTACAGCCACCTGTCTACCCTGCGTCTTTCACCGAACGCCAGACACAGCGCCGGATGTCTGGCTTGATTGGAGATGCAAATCGGCATCAGAAGTCAAGTCCTTCTCCTAACAAGGCTTTTGGAACGGCGCTCTTGTCAATACTCGGCTGAGCATTTTTTCTTTTTAGGCTGCTGTTGGAAATAAATTCACGAAGAAAAAAAAACTTCACGAATGTCAGGCATGCGAATGACTATGAAATGAACGAAAACCTCGATGAGACTCGTGTAGGCCTACGTTCGAGAGAGATGGAACACAAGCAATGATGATTAATATGCAGGTCATCTGCTACTACCACGTCACTCAAGAAATCGGGAACAGCTTTAACTACCGACACGGAGATGGCCATAAATACTGACATCTAACGACCTGAAGTAAGAATCGACGGAAAAACCTGGTTTCACTAACATTTAAAAGACAACACACGCAGCACTTCACGAAGATGTATAAAGGTCAAAAGACGTATGCGAAGTTTACTAGTATTACATCGTTACCCTCATTCGTTTACATACCTACCATGAATATTTCACACATACACATACCTAACACGTTTATCAAACCCACAAACATACCTCGCCCTCATCATTACTTAACACACATACTTGCACATGCAAACACATACCTGACACATATTACTACGCATACACATATCCAACACTCACACTAACACATACCTAACACTTATACTAACCCATATGCGTACATGCCGAACATTCATACTAACATACGTACATACACATAACACGCACATACATATACCTAACACGCACATACATATACCTAACACACATACTGGCATACACCCATGACTAACACACGCATACGTATGCTTAACATGCATACAAATGCACACATATGCCTAAAACATACTAATATGGACATACCAACAAACACATAAATACGTAACTCATCCATACCAAACATATACTAACACCTGCGCATACCTAGTCCACATATCAACACACATACACATACCTAGTACACATATTAACACACACATGCACATACTTAACACACACATGTGTGCATAACGTAACTACTAATATGCACAAACACCTAATATAAATACTGAGACATACATATTGCTAACACATACCCAAATCTAACACACACATACACATATCAATATACATAGATATACATAATACACACTAACACATACATACACATTACCACGCATAAATATACCTAACACACATGTACATACTAACTCACATAAATATACAAAGCACACATACCTAACGCACATACTAACATACACACATATATCCCTAACACACATACACGCAAATACTT
>NW_020869638.1:584037-597284 GCF_003789085.1 Penaeus vannamei | reverse complement strand
AGTCTTTTCTTATATATTGCTGTCTTTGGCACCTTATTCAGTCGTACTACCCCATGCTATTTGTGTGTGAATTTTGGTCTTTTAAATATCTGCGTTGTAAAGCAAAAGGCTTTCTGCGAAGTAGACATATATGCATGTATGTGTGCATATATATATATATATATATATATATATATATATATATAATATATATATATATATATATACATATATATATATACATATATATATATATATATATATATATATATATATATATATATATAATAAAATATGCACACACACGCACGCACGCACGCACACGCACACACACACACACACACACACACACACACACACACACACACACACACACACACACACACCACACATATATATATATATAATATATATATATATATATATTATATATATATATTATATATATATATATATATATATATATATATATATATATATATATATCTTATATATTATAATATATATATATATATATATATATATATATATATATATATATATATATATATATATATATATATATATATATATATATATATATATGTATGAAAATTCCCCAGTACAAAACGTCTCCCAGTCCCTTGCCCACACACTCTCCTACTTAACCCTACCATCTGCGATAAAGCGTACCCATATAAGATGGCTCTGCTCTACGTAACTCCTCCAGGTCTTTCTCTTACACATAATCCTTGAACGTCGTGGGGAGTTTGCATGCTCGTGGCGGTCTTTAGTAATAGTCAATACTCGTTGGGGTTCTCTCTTTCTTAATACAGGGGCATTATAGGGAGTTGCGGGGTGTGGTAAATCTGGCTCTCTCCCTCTCCACTTACTACATCATCTTCACCCGCACTCTCCCTCTCACTGGTGACTGGTTCCTCCATCTAATATGGTGGTCCATATATTTCTTTCTGTGGTGCTACCCGGTCCACGAGGCTCTCTCTTCTGCCACGCCCCCATGTGTACTCTCTGGGTCCATGTTACTTGATCAATCTATCAGAATGTACCAACTTGATCTTGCACTCCCCCCCCCCCTTGGCGGATCCTTACGTTCACCCCATTCAGTACCTCTACTACCTCGTAAGGTCCTTCCCAGTCGCTCTGTAACTTGGGCAACAGCCTTTTCTTCCTTCTTTGGTTATGTAGCCAAACCCTATTTCCAAATCAGTTTGGTCTTAGTTGCGGTGCTTTGCTAGGTACTGTTGCATAGTCTCATTCTACCTTTTCACTTTGGCATTTCTTTGAGGATGCACCATGTCGCACTCGTCCAGTAGTAAACTGTTCCACATATGCCAATATGCTCTAGTCGATTCACCTTCTCCCTGCACAAGATCTTTCGTGACATGCTTCCATTCTTATACAGGTTATTATCCTGCTATTGACATTTTGCCCAGTCATCCATGGCTTTGTCATCCATTCCTCCAACAGTATTCCACTGTAAACCTTCCTTGTCTTCTTGATTTAGGTTGATTGTACCTGCATTATTTTTACTTCTTCAGCCAGCTTCCACTGACACGTTTGATGCAGTGGCTACATTCCATCTCACATGGGCACCTGCTTATGACATGGACTCATCCTGCACGATGTTCGATGCGGTAGTTACATTGATCAAGCTTACCGACCCATCTTGCTAGTTGTGCCTCTGGGTTCCTCAATGATCTCAGCCACCGTAGTGCTGCATCATCTGTCCGGATCGTAAATGATGCTCCATATAGATCGTGATGAAAATGCTTAGGAGACTCCACGACTGCCAACAATGCCCTTCGAGTCACAGTAATTCCTTTCAGGAGGGGTAGACTTCCGACTAAAGAAGGCCTCGGGCTACTCAACTCCATCTACCTGCTGTGACTGTACTGAACCCAGCCCTTAATTGCAGGCATCAGTGTCAATTAAGAATGGTCTCGACAGGTCAGAATATGCCAAAAGAGGAGCCATCACCAAGGCATCCTTGAGTTTCTGAAAGGCTTCTTGGCATTCCTGACTCCAACTCCACGACGACTTCCCTGTCAACCGACGCAGTGGGGAGATAATGGCTGCAAAATTTTAAACAGATGTATGAATGCATGCATTCACACATCTGTGAAGAGAGCCCGGTCCCCCTCACTCCCCTTATGTAGGGGGTACATATGCTTATTCCCAACTTTTGAAATCACCCCCTCATGGAAGGAAACGGCCATTTTTTTGTACCCCCTATTCGCGGGCATTTCTGAGGAAATTGAGCCCCTATTTGAAGGAAGGACTGGATCCTTACCCCCCTAATTGAAGGGAGTCTTGGATGCTTACCCCTAAAGGAAGGGTTAGTTGATGCATGCCACCAGGCCAATTCATTGGGCATGGGGACTGTTAGCAGGGTTGGGTATCCCGAGAGTAAACGTCGCTCATTTCACACTGTCACTGTAAAGATACAGGGTTACATCCAGACTTACCTAGTGCATCATGGTTTCCTGGAACGCATCCGCAGTAAGAGCAGCGAATGCTGCACCTTTCCAGGTAGAACTCTTCGCAATCCATGCAATTTTTGCACAGTCCGCGCTGCACACCTCGTGAATCGGGAGCCATGTTGTTCTTTGCCGAGACGACTGAGACCCGAGCGGAGAGTGGGAGTTGTAAATGTAAATTTACATCGGTTCCCCCTTAAAATATACAGCCTGTGGACATCGAATAATATCAACAAATATCAACATCTAAAGCTTACATAGTAAAAGAGAGAGAGAGAGAGAGAGAGAGAGAGAGAGAGAGAGAGAGAGAGAGAGAGAGAGAGAGAGAGAGAGAGAGAGAGAGAGAGAGAGGAGAGAGAGAGAGAGAGAGAGAGAGAGAGAGAGAGAGAGAGAGAGAGAGAGAGAGAGAGAGAGAGAGAGAGAGAGAGAGAGAGAGAGAGAGAGAGAGAGAGAGAGAGAGAGAGAGAGAGAGAGAGAGAGAGAGAGAGAGAGAATGTAAATTTACATCGGTTCCCCTTAAAAAATACAGCCTGTTGACATCGAATAATATCAACATCTAAAGCTTATATAGTAACAAAATATATGTCATTGACCATTGAAAGATGAGTGTATAAAAATAGGGGTATAAATGAAAGTATAATATATAATTAATGAACACTTCAAAACGCATCGTAACGACTATGTTTTTTTTCTGATCAGCTGTGTTTGTTTACATTTTGATGTCGCACGAGCAAGCAGACCGTGGTTGGCCAGGCAGGTTATACGTGAGGGTGTGTTAAGTTTTCACGTGTTTAAAATGCAATGGTTTGATGGGATACTCAAAGCTTCTGAATAGATGGTTTGGAATCTTGAAATTGGAGGGAAACTATACATAACGAGAACACAGTTGATTTCTAGGTAAATATTCAAGTATCTTCAATATGAATATAATACAATATATCAGATTGTTTGTGATATATACAATATATGGTACAGGTCCAGTTTCATACAGCATTTCATTTAGACGAAAAATAATATATGCAAACGATAGAGCGAGTGATTCTAAGGAACTTATCTCCTATGTTCTTGTTCCTGGTAGCAGTGGAGGGCAGGAAAGCAACCAGGGACATTGCAGGGTAGAATATAAATAATATACACAGAATCTATCACTACATTATCTCATGCAGGAGGCTGTGCACCCTGCAACTCCTCATGGGTGGCTGCCGCCCCCCACCCAGGAAAATAAAGAAACCTCCACGTATTCCAGACTGTAGAGTTTGGCCTGCGCGGAGAACATGTTCCGTGTACTAAAATTATTTGGTCAAATTCTGTCCATGCAAATGTAGTTCTTGGGTAGCTTTCCGTGTACGCTTAGTTCTGTTTTAAATCATCTACCGTGCTTAAAATTCTTTTGATCTTTCAATGTACTTGTTTCATCATCCATCCGCAGATTTGTACACACAAATGTAGACAAAATGATGTTTTCTGCCCATGAAAATACGATATTCCCTGCACAAGATAAATACTCTACAGTCTGGCACATATTCACAGCAGGAGAGTGTATGTCTGCCATACAGAAATGGTGTTGCCAAGTCTGTCCGATGCTCTCTCCTGCCGTGAATATGTGGAGGATTGTTGGTTTTACTGGATGGGGGTTGGGGGTAGCAGCCCCCAAGGGGGGGTCACAGGGGGCACAGCCCCCTTTATCAAACAATATAGTGACTGATTCTGTGTACAATATTTACATTTTTTCTTTGATTTTCCCGGGTATCTTTCATGACCTCCCCAGCTATCAGGGCTAAGAATGTGGGGATGGGGTGGGGGGCTTCCATGCTAAAACACATATATTTGCATTGTAGAGGGGGAGAGGAATCCAACAATACTGAAATTGTCGGTATTCGTGGACATATTAGAAAAAATTACCCTCTTCTTTTCAGAGATACAGACTTCACAATGGCAGAGTGTGGACTTGTGACTGAAGCCAAAGAGGCCCTAGTTTTATATGGTAATGGAGACATTTTAGAATGTACTGCAAAACTGAAAAATATTCAGAAGGAAATTTTACATGTAGACAGGTAAATTGTATTAAGATTACAGTTTTCTCTCGGTTACTTGTTGCTTTGTTTTTCTTATGCTTTGCTCTGTCTGCATTTCCTTACTCTTTGTGTGTGTCTGTATGTATTTCCTGTTGATCTTTTATATTTTCTCTATCTGTCCAGTTTCTTTTTCTATTTTCTCTCTCTTGCTCTACTGTATTATATATATATTTTTTTGTGTGTGTCTGTTTATGTTCTTTCTTTCCATTCTGATTCTTTTTACATATCTTTGTTCCCTTCTGCTGCCTGTCTGAGTCTTTCTCTAGGCTATGATGTTAACATCTGTCTGTCTGTCTGCCTTTTGTAATATCTACTGGTTGTATATCTTTCTCATGCAATAACAGAAAGTTCCTGAGTAAGATATATATGTATTTTCAATTTTATTAAAGTGAACTTTCCTGAACAGATGGGAGCTCGACTCGTCAGTGATTTGGAGTGTTTGTGGGGTTATCAAGGGAGAAGTAAGCAAATGGAAGCAAGACCTCATGACAGAGCCATCAGTGGAAAATCTTGCAGCAGTGTCAGCAGCCCTTTGCTGTCTTCGGAACAGTTTTGCAAATTGTGCTCGAACCCAGTTACTGGTAAGAAAACACACACACACACACACACACGCATGCCCGCGCACGCACGCACGCACGCACGCACGCACGCACGCACGCACGCACGCACGCACGCACGCACGCACACGCACGCACACACACACACACACACACACACACACACACACACACACACACACACACACACACACACACACACACACACACACACACACACACACACACACACACACACACACACATATTTACTTCACATTACTTTCCATAAACAAAAGATCAAGAACATCCAAAAAAGTTTCATCACTTCAGAATATTATCCCACATTTAAAGAATTTTAGTTTTTGGCCAGGAAGTTCAAATATATAGCTGAAAGTACTCTTGCAAATAACAGTTAATAGAAAAAAAAATTATATTGGGAAAGATAGATATGTTTCTGAGATATATCATAGAATCCAACTTTAGGTACTATTCTGTATTATTACCAGAATGTTCCAACCTCCAGGTTGCTGAAACGGAAGATCTTTTGAAACCAGTTATAAGCTCAACTCATTGGACATTTCATGGTAAAGGAGAAGGGGAATCCAAGAATGATGTAGAGAATCCAGATGATCCAGGAGAAAACAGTGAGGACACGAAGACCCCTTCTACAGCAGACAGAGATAATGAGGACAACAGAAGTGAGTGGCAGAAGGCCCATTCTGCCTTGGCTTCTGCATGTGTCACCTGTTTAGGCAACATGGTAGCAGCCAACTCCACCACCAGGAAGCTGCTGTGGTCACATATACGTCCACACCTCAGGTGGGATTTGTAATGGTTCATCTGTTATTTTTATCTGTTACTGTGTAATGAAAATACAAACAAGCAAATTAAGTGTCATTTGATATTCTGTTTTGAGACACTACTGCACATAAAGATTGTGAATTTTAGCATTTATTTCATATTTGGTTATTATTTCTGTAATGTATATAAGTACTTTTGTAATAAAAAAAAGAAGTGATCTTTGTACTAAATTTGTTTTGACTATAAAAAAAGTTAGTGTTCATCAGATAAACATTTGTGAACCAGTATTTAAGCAGCATGAAATTGGAAATAATTAAAAAAGTGAATTCTATTTGACCCCAGTTTGGGTTGCATCGCTAAATAAAACAGTGGAGCATGAGACATCAGGGGTCATATCCCACAAAAGTTGTTAATATAGATATAATTATCTGGGCTTAGTGAAGATTGTAAAAGACCAATGGTCTCACTTTAAAAAAAATATATTCCCCCCCCCCCCGGCACCTACTAACTTTTGAATACTTATTAATATAGATACTTTTATCTAATAGGCTTAGTGAAGATCATAAAAGACCAATGGGCTCACTTATTTTTTTAGATTTTTACTTTTTATTTTTCTCCCTAGGCACCTACTTATGAATACTTAATAATATAGATACATTTATCTGGGCTTAGTGAAGATAATAAAAAAAACAATGGGCTCACTTATTTTTTAAATATTTACTTTTTGTTTTTTTTCCCTAGGCACCTACTTACTTATGATGACTGGAAAGTGTCTCAGATGGCAAGTATGATACTTCATAATTGTCTCTTAGAGAACGAATTGAAAATTGAATTTAGCAGGTGAGATCATATGTTAATTCGGTTTTAAAATACTTTCAGTTAATAGAAAACGAGGTAGTCTGATTAAATTAAATAATTTTGAATTCAAATTCATATTCAAGATAATTTACTCCATTTGTTACAATGGTTATTCTATGAATACATTTTGATGTCGGAACCTTTTCAATTTCATCTTACTCTTCCCCTCTTCAGAGATAAAACAGTTCACACTGTGTTAGGGGATCTCCTGACACTGTATGTGCATGAAGGCCAATTTTCCTGCTTTGTGCTGTTTTGCCTGGAATTACTTCTGTGTTCTGAGGGAGCTGTTGAAAATTCTTGGCCATCCTTAACAAGCAAGCAAAGGTTGCTATGTCTAGATGTATTAACTGCTGTGGTTTGTGGATCTACACAGTCAAAATCTGACTCTGTTCCCAGCACAGCAATTTTGTTCTTTGCCAACTACTTTAAGGTATGTTTTCAAGGCATTCCATTTGAAAGATTTTTTTTTTTTTTGTAATTTTTTAAGTTGCCTAGGGTAGTGGGGAGACTGGGGATAGGAGGAACATTTTAGACAAATTTGAACGTAGGAGTTAGTGTTTAGCGCATTATTGAATATAAATAATGAAATTTGATAGCACTCTGTATGAGCTGTTATATAACATGTACTGTAGAGTGGTGAGCATACTGTTATATATTTCTATGTATATATGTCTAGTATTATTACAGAGAGAAAATAAACTTAACCAAAGGAATCCAGATTCTTCACTGCCATCACATGGGCCAAAATATGGGTATTAGGCTTGCTTGATTGGCCCCTCTGACAGGTGCATGGCTTGTAGGTTGGGTGCCCTTGAACACTCATGTGCTGTGACAAGACTCAGTGTCTCCCTATGCAATGTTATTTTCTCTTTTTCTGCATAAACATTTCTAGCTTTTTTGCTATTTCTGTAAGTCCACATTGTCATTTGATTTGCTTTATCCTGATAGTAGACTTTTTTCCTTGTATAGATTCCATATCAGCTCTCCAGGTTGTCCATAGCTCAGTGCGAGAATAATAACAATAAGTAGCATTTCCTTATAATTGCATTTTTTTCCCTCTAATTTTCAATTTCTCTAATACAACCTGTGCCACCAGTCACAGGGGCCAGGAAAAGGATCCTGAGCATGGAAATTGTGTTCTCCCTTGAGGTGGCACTCTTCCAGACATGGCTCATGGACATTGCCTTCCACACTCATTTAGTGATGGAAATAATGCAAAAGCCCCTTACAAAATGCCAAATTAGTTTAATTACCCTCCTGGAGTCCCTCCATGAGCTTTTTGCACTCTTGTTGAGTGATTCCTGTCACTCTGGCCTTCAGCTGAAATGCTCACGACAGCAATTTCACGTCACCCTGGCCCACAGCCTGAATTTCCCATGACGACATGTTTATGTCATGCCCCTCAAGCCAGATTTTTTCTTGATGTGATGGCCATGGTATCCAGATCATAGAGATCAATATAAATAGCAAGCTGAAATAGCACAGAGGGAAGTTGCATGGTTATATTCAACTAGCAATTTGATGTATTGGATGAATGCCTGGTTCATTTATTGAACTATAATAAGAGGAATGAACTTGGGTCAGTCAGACAAGTTTTCACCTATGGATCCTTGGTGACATTATATGTTGATAAAATTCATAATTAACTGAATAATTTTTGTTTTTGTTTATGATTGTTTATAAATTACCTGAATTTAATAGTGTATTAAAATACACAAATAAGCAATCTGAAATGTGTTGAATGACAAGTCTGCAACCCATGAATAATGTCATACTAGATCAAACTTGGAATGAATTAAAAACTGACGTTTAATTTTCAGTGATAGTAAGATAGATTTGCATTTTATCCAGGTTAATATACAAGATTTACTAAATGTATACCTTTAAAACAGTATGCTCACCAGTATCAGTAAAACACACCAGATGTTTAAAAACTGCAGACAGTTGACACTTTGATTTCTATGTAATGGGATGATTGTATTTGCATTCCACTTTGAATGCTTCCATATGACTTTTAAAACTTTGTTAAGATTAACAAAATGCTACACTACTCAAGTCTTGACAGCCGAACACTATTCCCTGCTAAACAAGCTGGTGAAATTTTAATTCAGATGTTGACATAGAATCTCTGTGACATTTAAATGGATGAAGAATGACAATTGAATTCTTATTTCTACATGTTCATAGTTAACTTTATGCAGGCAAATCCACACCAAATGAACAAGTAAGCTTCATGATAGTAATACTATACTTGATTGTTTAAACATCATCATGATCAGTAAAGAAGCACTTGAGAGCAAATTGAAACACATTCCAACATTTTCTCACATTTCATCTATCTCCAAATCATCTTCATGAAAATGTTTAAAAAGAGTTTTATTTGGGTTACATCCTAATTGTGAGTGAGTCAGAAGTCATGTATATTTAGAAGCAGTTGTGATGATTTGCATTACTATTCGAGTATGAAGGATTGGCTGAACTGGGAATGGTATGAAGCATAATTGTTTCCAGGTTATTTGTTATTATTTGTTATAGGTAGATACTAAATATTGACAACTTCCACCTGTTTAAAGGAGTTGTGTATAGCAACCTTGAAAACAATATACTCATATCCTCCACACCAGATTATTGGTAAAGTGATGACATCATTAACTAGGGAATTGATTGTTGAAATTCATTGTTCTCCTTGTTCCAACTATTCCCTGAAATTCATTGTTCTCCTTGTTCCAGCTATTCCCTGATCTCCTGTAAACATGAATAACTGTTTATTTGTTTTACTTAATTTATAGGTATAGAATACAGGAATTGCCTTTCAGAAATTCTTGTAGATTTAATAAAAGATTCAGATTTAATGAGTAATTATTCAGGATAATGATTCAGGAGATATTTTTGCATGAGCCAGATATTATAGTCATAGAGACTTGCTATAAGAAATGAAATTGATATTTATTGTTGCCTAATTTCAGAATGAAGCTGACAAAATCTTATGTACCCATATTGGAAATCTTAACTATGATGATTCTCAGGTGAGTGAACCGATATAAATATATCTTTAATTGATAAAATTCTCTTCCTTGGACATCCATCAAGGTGATATGATATTTTTGCTTCATTTGAGGAAATTATCATTTATGCCTTGTGTAGTGAATGACAAAATGAAAAGTAAATGGTATATTTTGTTTGATTAGGAATTAAGAAATTATTGTTACTTCTTTTTCTTTCCCCAACATGCTTAGATAATATAACAAATAAAACTGACTTTGGCAGAACCTTCACCATTAATTATATACTTTGAAGTATGTACTACTTTTTGGTTAAATGGTAATGTCTTTACTTACCAGCCCATAGAATAATGGATCTCTGATTTATCAGCTCAGAAATCAGAAATGGGCCCTTACTTGTAACATTTTGGGTTCAGGGCAATTGTAGTTTATCCCTGTTTATTGAGTCGTATCAGAAAAAATGAAACAAAAGTCATAAAAATTATTCCCCTTTATGCTAGTATCATGTCAGCTGATAGGTTTGTTTCTATTAAAGGCCACATGAGCTGGCATGATCAGCAGGCACACGGGTGGGCACAATTAGAGATGAAATTATGGCTGGACTAACTACTTGATAAACAAGTAATTTCCCCTTTATTTTCTTGCTTGTAATGTCACCTTTACAGTTGCCTACAGTTGTGGCCACTTGTGCGGACAGGCCTTAATGGATAGGTAAATTGACATTAGTCACCAGTACATGTGTGCACTACCTCTAGAGTCACCCCAAGTAAGCATAGCAGCTCAACCCTCCCAACCCAACCCTGTTCCTATCAGTTCTACCTGTTTTGCCAGATGAGACAGTCTTACAAGCAAGCAGATAACATGTGCCTCCATTTGTGCAGATTTTAGGAAAAATCTGAAGTTGAGGATTCCTCAATTCTACTGAGAATACCTCTTTAGAAACTGAATAAGGACTTGTTATTTATATATCTATATATTTCTTTTGTTAATAAAGAATGAGCCCTCACCTTTAACCCCTAGACCATGACCTAGGATTTTATAGGACTTTCCTTGCATGTGTCTTAAGTAGCAAAAAGAGAAGAGAAGAAAAGAAAAGAACAAATGCTCAAAAAGGTGATTTCATATGAAATACATGGCTTTAATATATGAAAAACATGAAAAAATGATCTTGTTTATGTTTACTTTTACATTCAGATCAACTGTGGACACAAACAGTTGACAAAAAGTATGAGAATGCTTGAATAACAAATGATCTTTTGCAGAATTTCATTGTTTTAATGCATATGAAGTTGCAGTGTGAGATTGATTATATTAGACATTACACTTGTCAACATTTGTATTCATCTTTGGTAAAGCAGGGAAAATAAGATAGATGCTTATTTTATTTTAATTTGCTTTAATAATCTTTGTTCATTTGAGCAACCAGTTACATTTTATGAGTATTTATTTATTTTAATTTTTAAATTTATTTATTGATTTATTTTTATTATTATTATTTTTTTTTTTTTTTGGTATTTTTTCTTTCAATAGTACCTCTTCAGCAAAAAAGTCTGGAGGTTATATAGACCCATTGTCCGGGAGCATAAAAGTTTTTCTAAGGCTATATAGACCATAGTCACATAATGTATCATGAATAATATTTTAGAATTGCAACTAGAGTTGCCTAATGTGGTCAATTGATTAATGGACTACCTTTTCCCTTTTGCAATTTGTCAGTTCAAGGGTTAACTCTATATGGAGAAAGGAGGAAGTATAGAAAAAAATATTGAAATTATCAGCATTAGATTTTTAAAAAATAAATGAATAAAGTAATCATACAAATTTTGAAAAATATGAAAAGAATGATAATGATAATGATTATTAAAACCAGACACACCTACAGATATGAAAGGCAAAACATATTAAATCATCAATGTTTCTGTGATATGAATATGGTGTTTCTGCCTTTCCTCAGATTTTGGCAAGACTTGTAAACTTCTTATGTTCAGTTGCTGCATCTGACACTTGGAGACCATTACTACAGCAAGATACCAGTCTTCTCATTACTAGTGTTTGTAAGTAGATCTTTCTTTTGTAAAAGTTTTATTTCATAATGTCCAACGGAAAAGCAAGTGTCTTGCTTATATAAGATTGTTGAATCCTGTGCCAATGGGGAGACAATATGCTGTCCGGAGATAACTGAAGCTTATATTATCCTCCTTTGAATCAGAATGTTGTATCATTATTTCCTGGTAATGATTTTGTTAAAATGCACAGGAGACTATTGTCATACCTTCAGTTTGTGTAACATTATGAACAATATAACTCACATTTGTAATGTCAAAATTCACTGTAGATATTTTGTAATTACCATATATTGTATCAATATCATCATACATGATTTATTTGTGGAGGGCTGTCTTCAAGCTCTTATTAATCATAGAATTAGATTAAACATAAAAAATATTTAATACTGATAATTTTAATTAGTAAAATACCATTTAAAAATATCTCTTCTTTACAGAAATGTCTCAACTTTTTAAGTGATCACATTTAGTAAATGTATATTTACCAAATGTGTATTTGTCAAGTAGTAAGAAAATTATATTTTATCAGTATATATATTCCTCAGAGGAAGTTGTCTACAAACCAGAGGAAGTGATAAACACAGTTCATTATGGAAAAGGTTTGAATAAAAACAAGTAACCACAGCACAAGGAATTAATTATATCTTCATCAGAAATACATACATTTCTGATACAGATATCATCAAAATGTTTGAAATACATCTTTTGTGCAGTGAAGTTATTCTCATCTGTACTTTTTTCTACAAAGGAAGTGATGTTATTGTTTGCAGGCATATATTTTAAAACTTTACTCAGCTTATATGCATGAGGCCTACATATGAATAATATGGTGAAGGATGAAAAATAAGTGATTTCCAATTATATATATATATATATATATATATATATATATATATATATATATATATATATACATATATATATATATATATATATATATATATATATATATATACATATATATATATATATATATATATATATATATATATATATATATATATATATATATATATATATTATATATATAATACATATATATATATATATATATATATATATATATATATATATATATATATATATACATATATACATATATATATATATATACATATATATACATATATATATATATATATATATATATATATATATATATATATATATATATATATATACATATATATACATATATATATATATATATAGTATATATATCTAGAATATATAATCCAAGAAATTAAGATAATAGAAAATAATAATAATAATATTTAAGGGCTTATAAGAAAGTCACGATAAATAGGAATATGTAGCATGCCACACTATTATTCAAGTTTAATCAAAACTGTTTAACATTTCCAACAGATTTACTTAGGTGTATGAATGACATTGGGAAAGTTGGAGACAATGCCTTCACACCAATAGATCGAATGGTGGATTTGAG
>NW_020869638.1:556537-569037 GCF_003789085.1 Penaeus vannamei | reverse complement strand
ACTCCGACATACCTGGAGCCTTTTGTTCAAGTATTCAATAGTATTATTCATTTCGTCATTCCGATCTTTGTAGCACAGTATTTCTGTTTTCAACTCTTCTTCCATCTTTTTCTGAACTTGCAGATTTTGAGACAGTTCCGAGACCTAAAAATCAAACTTGGTTATGCAAACCAGTTCGTGGCTAGAATACTTTAATAATAAAATACATCTAAAATTAAAGTGAACTTTGAATGTCGACTTCCATTACAATCCGCTATCATGTCCTAGCTGTGCCCAATTTGTTTTTAAAGTTATTCGTGATATTCATTTCCATGTAATAAGAAGAATGGTTATATGAAATAAGTTTTTTTTTATTAGAAAGAGGTATACCAAGAACGATCAAGCACTTACCTGTTCTGTCAGATGTTTAATAAGTTGATCTTCCTCTTGTAAGATTTTCTTTGATTCTTCTAGTTGTGCCATGAAAGACTGTTTGTCTTTCTGTTAAATAAACAGTGTCGTAAGTCATATATTGACGATTAATGCAATGGCAGACTTATCCAAGCTTTCTTTCATGACCTATTTTTATTATTGTATCTATTATAAAATATCATAAGATTGGTATTCATTGGTGAAATAAATATGCGGATAAAATGCAGGAAAAATTTTCGGCTTCCGTTTGAGGAAACACACTGAGTAATGTCAAACCTGCATATCCTGGAAATCTGATTTCAGGTGTTCGAATTTGATGTGCATATCTTTAAGGCTCTGGGACAGGATGTGTACTTCTTGCTCCAGCTCACTGTGTTCTTCCATCAGCTTCGTTATCCTATTATTGCTACGGTTGAGTTCCTGGAAAACAATAGAATATTGATTAGATCGCAAAGAAATCTTATACCGGGAAATCACAATCTTTAGTTATACGTGCACTGCTAAACCTTGGATTTTAATCTTGGATAAACTATGGAGCGTACCTCTTCCAACTCTTGCTTTCGAACTGTCACAGCCTCAAGCTTATCCAGGAGCTCGCTACTGTTGCCTTCCAAAGTGTCGTTCGCTTTCTTCAGATACTGGATCTTCTCTACCGCCTCCTCGAATTCCTTTTGACTTTCATTGCGGCTAGAAGGGAATATTTTTTATATGTGGAGTATAGATTATGTTTTTCTTTTTAGATGAGCAACTGTTCCTTATATTACCTAGGAGGTATGATCCAAGATTTATTTGATGTTAAAACGAATGAAAAGAAAACATATTGTTATCGCTTATACTTTTTGCTAAAAGTTACGACTAACAAAATGTACTTGTTGGAAAGAAGTCGAATAAAAAACCTAGGTATAAATACAAAGTTAAATTCTGTCTTATCTGATTTTGAACAGGAACGATCGGATAACACCTTTTATTTTGTATTTTGTTATCTGATTGTATACCACTAAGAGTTCATTGTGATTACTGTAGAATAAGTACGTGAGAATGAATAGCTTCATAATGCAATAGAAGTAACTGGATAACATTATCATAACTTTGTCAATACGCCTCAATTGCATATTCTGTGTTGTGAAATTATTAATTCTCTTTTAGACCTTCTCTCCACTAGTCGTATTCGTTAACATCAGGTTCATGATAACATTTATACTCGATATATCTGTGCTGAATATATATAAGTGAATTGCATCCTATAATCTAATTTAAGAAATGAAGCATATAAGAAGAAAAAAAACTTACCGACATTGTTCTTGGTTTAGTTCTTCTTGTAGTTTGTTTACCCGGACAGTTGAGGCCTGAGTTTGCTCCTCCATTTCTTTCTGAACTCTTTCTAGTAAACTCTTAACCTAAAAAAGATGGCGAAAATGCAATATGGTATGAAACAAAATAATTAAAATAGCAGGACAGATCAACAACTGCATGTTTTCCCTGACCTCGACAATTTCCGATTCGAGAGCCGCGTTCTTGTCTTGGGCACACGAAAGACTCTGTGCCGTGGTCTTCAGGAGCTCTGTCATCTCAGAAACATTTTCCTCGTACTCGGAATTACTGTGGACGAGCCTCGACATCGACTCGTTCAATTCCTTCAGCTCTTGCTCTTTTGATGCGATTTTCTCCCGCAGTTGACTCACTTCAGACGCAGCTGTAGAAAATTGACTTTATTTATATTTCATAGTTAAATAAATCCAACTGAACAAATTCATGACTCGCTTCTTTTTACACTGAGTTACTGTTTACCAGAACTTTGGCCACGAAAGACTGTGACAGGGAACCTGATTTACCTTGTGCAGTAAGACTATCCACTTGCTGCTTGTGTTGCACGGAAAGGTCATGAAAGCTTTCTGTAATTCCATTTATCTCCTGGATTGTCTCGTGGTGGGCTGCGCTTAGCAAGTCTTTATCCTGCTGGAAAAGCGTTAGTGTAACCACAAGTTCTTCTTTCTGTTGTTCAAGTGTGCGGAACAGCTGACGAGTGTGAGTCACTCTGTAATGAGATATATAATGTCAACAATACAAACTAATGATGTTTTAAAACACAGTCCATATACTTAGTGATTAAATGTTTGCATGGTAGGAAACAGAAAATGGTCGAATATCTGCTATTACAAGTTTTATTCAAATCTGCATGTGTTAAGGAGAGGATGATTCTATCTTAAGCTTGAAAAAAGTTACCCTAAGTATTTGCAAGATTACTCTTAAATCAAGATTTAAAAGTAATATGGCATGTATCGTGTTACTAATGTATATACATTTTTTATGTTAGTCACGGCATACATAGATATGTTAAGTGGATTGCCATATCCAAACAACGAAGACTAAAAATTAAACAGAAAATATAAATTTCCGTTCATCATACTTACTTGGCAGCGACCAAGTCCCTCTCTTGGCGCTCCTTGAGTAGGCTCTGGGAGAGGTTCTCCGAGTTCAGCTGCAGCTCCATCAGATTTCGCCGCTGGTCTGCGATGGTCACCTGAGCCTCGTTCAGCTGTCGCTCGAGCTGCCTTGTGTTCATCTGTGGACAGGGAAATGTTTTGATTATACAGCCAGCCGTAGCAGAATGTTCTTTTCTTTCCTGGGAATATATGACGTCCAGACAACAAAATATATTATACATATTTTATAAATTGTGATGCACTATATATACTATTTATTATCGGTAGGAAATAACAAACAAAACTTTACATTCGTCTGTTCATCACTCTTACCTCAGTCGAAGCCTTCCAGCGTACGATATTTTCCGTCTCTTGCTGCAGCTGTTTGTGAAGATCTTCCATACCTACAGCTCCTTCGCGATCGCTACATTCTGAAAATAATTTGAACATATTACATACACTGAAATCAGAAGCATGAGAGAGAGAGAGAGAGAGAGAGAGAGAGAGAGAGAGAGAGAGAGAGAGAGAGAGAGAGAGAGAGAGAGAGAGAGAGAGAGAGAGAGAGAGAGAGAGCATATATATATATATTATATATATTATATATATATATATATATATATATATATTATATATATATATATATATATATATATATATATATATATATGTATATATATATATATATATATACACACACACGTATAATATATATATATATATATATATATATATATATATATATATATATATATGTATATACAGAGAGAGAGAGCGGAAAGAGAAGGGGGAAAGAGAAAAGAGAAAAGATAGATAGATGGATAGAGATAGAAAAGAGGAAAGAGAAAAGAGAAAAGATAGAGAGTGAAAAGAAAGAGGAAAGAGAAGAGAAAATAGATAGATAGTCAGATAAGAGAGGAAATATGATCTGAAACATTTGAACTATTAGAGAACATTTCAAAGGGACGAAGTGACATGTCATCTCCGTCACATTTTTGTCCCTTTATGAGCTCAAAGCATTCCAAGAAATACACAAAGGTGAACCTTACACAGCTGGCATTCATAAACTAATAACAAATTATCAAAACTATTCAAATATTTCCTTAATTTTAATATTGCTGCACATCCAGTCTATCGGTAGAGTAACACAAAACAATTCGGCATTTCTGAATCTCAAGAAGTGCATATAATTATATATTGGGCCAGGGAGATTATGGGCCATAATCTTGTGTGCTCTTGGTCATCCATCTGTTCTTCCATAATAGGGAGTAGGATCTTGGTGCTCCATTTCTACATCTGCTGTCATCCACTGTCTGCCTCGCTCCCCTAACACCAATAATTATATCTGGCCAGGGAGATTATGGGCCATAATCTTGTGTGCTCTTGGTCATCCATCTGTTCTTCCCTTTTATTTATTATCATACCATCTTCTCTCCCTTGCACTTTTTTCTTTTTCTTTTACTGTCTTAATATATTGTTTGCAGTATACATCCACATGATGTTTTTTCAGTAGCTTACATTGATATATCATTGGCCATTGATGTTCCATTCAAGTATTCTTTTCTTACAATCACAAACTATTTCATCGTAAAATATACTACTACTTGTAATTGATATTAAAGCACCTAATGTTCGTTTCAACCCTATACAATTATTAATAACTCCAATATATGAGCTAACTCAGTCGGAGTCCAATTTTTTGTATGACTGTGAATTGACGGACCAATAGCCCACAACCTGCTTTTCCATCTTCTTGAACTTAACTGTCACAATATACATACAATGTATGTCTGTAGGGAATATCCCAGGTCTTATGTTCATATACGGCTCTTAACTATCCTGGCTCAGTATAAATATCTATCTCCTGTTCTTGCCAATGCGCTATTTTTCTCTCTAATGTTGGACTTTGCATTTGTCATAAGTGTCTAAAACCATTTAAAATACTCTTTTTATATCTGCTCTCTCTTTATCCACAGACTGTCCTTGCATTTCCATTCCTCATTGCATATTTTTACAAGCTGTTACTCATGAATCGCTTGCCTTTGATTCGTTGTTCAATACTCTGCAACCCCAATGCTGTTCTCATGTCAAACCTTGCATTTATTGGGCATCCTAAAATGACCGTCATGACCATCTGTTATAGGGCCTCGAGTTTACCGATATTCTCTCATAATATGGTTACAAGAAATCCTAATGCTGTCTCACTGATTCTCGTATGTGTTTTTCCATAACCCTTTTAAAGGTCTCACCCGTTAAAAAATCAATGTCCCTTATTTTTCTTTCCTTATCCTTAATGAAATTCTTTTTCTTTTGGATACGTTCATTTCTTTCTGCCGCCGGCATCCTCTGTAGCCTTTCTACGTACTCCCATTTGTTTCTTGGTGGCTGTCATTTCATTGTTTCCCTCGTATTTCCTGTTGTGGTCTCGCTTTGCATGCCAAAGATCCGTCATTTCTTCCTTTTTTCTGCAAAGGTTTAAAGTTACGATCCCCCATCTGCACTGACCATTTCATCTTCTCAAGGCACGTCATGTTTCACTGTTTAATAATTCTTTGTGATCATTTTGCAGTTTACTTACACATGGTAGGGTCATACGTAATAGGCCTATTTAATTTTCTACTCAATTGTATCACAATAATTCATATCCTATTATTTCACTGTATTTTAGCGTTAATTTAGTTGCTACTATAGTTTTACTGAAAATAAAACGCGATTGCTAATCAACCAGTGACGTAGCTAAAACGAGCGGATTCCCCAGTTGCCCTCAGGGTATACCCGGAGCAAACCCGAACAAGTGGCTTGCTACCCACCTTCCTTGCACCATAATAACACGTTAGAGCACTAATCTTACATATTGATTGCACATATCCAATCCATGTGTCCTTATGCACCGACACCGAATTGCTCAGAGTTAATGTCTTCATTGTTAAGTTTTAAAATGTCCAAAATCCAGGAATTATGACGCAGCTGTGTTTACAACACCAGTGGCGCCGCCTACGAGAGAGAGAGAGAGAGAGAGAGAGAGAGAGAGAGAGAGAGAGAGAGAGAGAGAGAGAGAGAGAGAGAGAGAGAGAGAGAGAGAGAGAGAGAGAGAGAGAGAGAGGAGAGAGAGAGAGAGAGAGAGAGAGAGAGAGAGAGAGAGAGAGAGAGAGAGAGGAGAGAGGGAGGAGGGAGAGGAGGGAGGGAGAGGGAGGGAGGGAGGGAGGGAGAGGGAGGGAGGGAGAGGAGGGAGGGGGAGGGAGAGGGAGGGAGAGGGAGGGAGAGAGAGAGGGAGGAGAGAGAGAGAGAGAGAAGAAGAGAGAGAGAGAGAGAGAGAGAGAGAGAGAGAGAGAGAGAGAGAGAGAGAGAGAGAGAGAGAGAGAGAGAGAGAGAGAGAGAGATTCCAATTCCAGACCTAAAAAAATGTACAGAAGTAACTTACTTTTCGCGAGTGCCGTGTGGGCGCTGGTCCTCGCGGGGAACTCCCACTGCGATCGCGGGCGTCCTTCGCTGTACAAGGTCTGCCTCCACATCTGCAAATTTTTTCACGGCAAAATATTTAGGGTCCTCGTGTTCGTGTATGGCATGATCAACTCATTACTTGAGTATTATGAGTACCGTATATTGATTATGAATATATGGGGAAATTAAAGTAAGGACTGTTGTGAATTAAGTAGTGATTATTAATGCATGACGAACTGATAATTATGAATCGATTGCCAAGGAAATTCATCAGTTATGGCTATATGAACTAAACGAAATTAATAACTAGATGGCGGAGAATGTGAAGAAACCACTTCGGCAATTAAAGAAAAAATGGCGTTGAATAATCTAATTCTAACAATTCTGGGAAATTCTGTTCGAGAATGCTGAAGATAACCTAACAAAAGAAAGAAAACGATGATACAAAAAATAGAAAATAAATAAAACAGCTTGAAATTAGGTCTCGAGAGAAATGTGAACCTACAGGTACCTACTCTCCTGTCAATTGAAATTACACTGAGTTGAGACCGCAAAGACGAAATGAAAATAAAAGTAATAATCGGAAAACTATTTACTTCTTTTTTCAAATCCTTTACATCAAATACTGTAATTTAAAACACATTCATTAGTAAACAAGCTTTATTTTAGTGAGATCAAATTCAGAATAATAATATTTGTAATAGTTTATATAATTTGATGTCCAACCTTGTCTAAATATGTAAAACGAGAGAAATATGTGACGAGCGTTCAATTTGATGGCGGTTGGCTGACGAAGGCGGAGCGCGGAGGTACATCTTTTAAATTTTCTATTATAATTTCGCATAACATTACAGGTAAAAACTATGTTCTTCGTAATGTATAAGACTTTTACTAATACGTATTTTTACATCACTGTATATTTCTTCTGTAAAATGAGATGTAACCTTAAAGTTTTTTTTATTGAAAATTTTAAAAATGTATATGCCCAAGTACACTGTTGCAAAAAAAATAAAATTGTGCCAAAGTCAATATTTCATACGTTTTTTATTTCATTTTTTCAATCTGTTTAAATATGTATGTACGTTTTCAGCATACATTTCATTAATATTTCTCATTTACGTGTCTTCGAGCTTCATTTTCGGCGCAATTTCAAGGACCGTATGTATAAAAGGCATTTTCTTTACATTGATAATTTTCCAAGCATTTGATTACACCAAGGATCGTACTGTATATGCACTATATAAACACGTATTTATTTATTTATAGATGTAGATTACAAGTACAAAACAAGGTAGTTGATGGACTTTATTATTTGGTGTTATGGGTATGATTACAGTAAGAATATTGACCTTTTTATTATCATTATCACCATCGTCTTCGGGGTAGGTTAAGCAATCACCTAGGTTGTTATTATTACTATTATCATTATATTATCACCATTACCAGCATTTCTGGTATCATCTTCATCGTTATCATTATCAATATCATTGTTATTATCATTCTTCATCGCAATTGTTATCATTATTATTGTTATCAATATTATCATTATTATACATCGTTATTATTGTCATTGTTATGGTCATTATCATTATCTTTCTTCCGTTCATCATTATCTTTCTTCATCGTTGTCATTATCATTATTATTGTCATTATTATCATTATCATTCTTCATCGTTATCTTTATCATTATTATTGTCATCATTACCATTATCATTGTTATTGCCATCATTATCACAATCATTCTTCATCATTATCTTTATCATTATCATTCTTCACCATTATCATTATCATTATCATTCATTATCGTTATCATTATCATTATTATTGTTATCATAATCGTTATCATCCTTAGTAGAAGTAGATTTTTTGCTATATCCACTATCACCATTACTATAATTATTAAAACTGTTATTATTATTGCTTCATAGTATTATCATTGTTGGCCATTATTAGCATTGAATTGCTACAGCCACTCATATTAACAATAAAATTACTCTTATTCTAGTTGCTGTTGTAATTATAATCGTCAAAATCATTGTTATTATCATAGCACTGCGACTATTTTGCTTACAATCATTACTACTATTCTCATAATAATGATAATGGTATTAGCTGTTATCGGCATTATTACCATTATTATTATCATTGTTGCTGTGGTTGTTATTATTATTATTATTGTCATTGCAATCCCCATTATAATTGTTTAATTCTTTTATTATCATTATAATAATAATGTTGATAATAATGATAGTAATGGTAGTAATGCTGATGATAATAATAATGATGATAGTAATAATGCTAATGCTAATGGTAATAACAAAGATAATTATAATAATAACAATAATAATAATAATGATTATATGATAATAATATAGATGATGATAACAGTAATAGTAATAACAGCAACAACAATAATAATAATAATAATTATCTTATTAATTATTATTATTATTATTATTATTATTATTATTATTATTATTATTATTATTATTATATTATTATCATTATTATTATCATTGTTATCATCATCATCATCATCACCTTCATCATCAACATTATTATGATCATTATCACTGTCATCATTATCATTATAATTGTTAATAATCTAATATCATTATCACTATGCTGTTGTTTTTATCATTTGCATTGTTATTATCATCATTATCATTGTCTTTATTGTTATTTTTTATCATAATGATAATCATTATTATCTCGATTATTATTATTGTTGTTATTATTATTATTACTAGTATTATTATTGTTATTATCATCATCATCATTATTATCATTATTGTTATTATTATCATCATTATCGTCATATCATCATTATTCATAATTATCATTATTAATTCATAATTATTATCATCATTATTATTATTATCCTCACCATTATCATTATTTTTACTATTCTCATTATTATTATTATCATTATTATCATTATCGTCATTATTATCATTAACATCATTATTCATCAATATTATTATCATTAACATCATTATTATCATTATTACCATCATAATTATCATTATTATTATTATTATCCTCATCATTATCATTATGAGCATTATTCTCAACACCATCATCATTATATCATTTCTATTATCATCATTATTATTATCATTACTATTATCATAATCATCATTATTATGATTATCATTACTGATGTTATTATCATTATTATTATTATTATCATTATTATTATCATTATCATTATTATCATTAGTAGTAGTAGAATCATCATTATTATCCTCCTCTTCCTCATTATTATCATATATATTATATTATTATCATTATCATTATGATCATTAATATCATTATCAATGTGATTATCACTATTATCATCATCATTATTGTTATTATTATTAGCATTATCATTGTTATCATTTTCATCATCATTTGTCATCATTATTAGCATTATCGTTACTATTATTTTATTGTTTTTTTATTTTGTTGTCATTATTATTACTAGTATCACCATTATCATTATTATTGTTATTACTGTAATTATTGTAATTAATGTTATTATTGTTATTATCATTACCGTTGTCATTGTCACTGTCAATAATTTCATCATCATCATTAATGTTATTATCAGCTGTGTTGCTGTTGTTTTTTTTTTACCAGCATTATTTTATCACCATTGTTATTATTTTGGTAGCGGTGGTGGAGTAACTCGAGGGCTTGTTAGAGTCTGTCCTTACACAAGCCTATGCGGAGAACTTTCTACAGACGTCTTGATAAGGCAAACACGTTATCCAATAGAAATTAATTGTTCCTGGCTAGGCTTAAGGGCCAGGAAAGTGTGTTTGTTTGAAAGAAACTTGTGAGTACCCTGAATTGTAAGTAATCTTAGATTTGGTCAAAGGCCACGCCCCTCTAAGACGCTGAATGGTTCATATACGATTTTCATGTCGCAATTTATTTTTTCACAGTTTAGCTTTAGACCTGTGCTGCATAACAACATTATAGATTAGGAGCATACGCATTTTAATGGCCTTACTGCGTTAGTTAAGAATGTTAAACCAATATCTGGATGATGTTAAAGACAACACAGATCTTGAATAAAGCCTTTGCATCATTTCTTTGTTTTCCGGCAAATAAATTACGTAAAAAACGAGATCAAAGAGCACAATGGACAATAAAATTCAGTTCATATGGTGCGTATTTATTGCACTGCAACATGAACAATGTGTATTAAGCTGTCAAATTTAGCTTCGAAAGAAGGGCAGAACTTTTAGGCGAATTAAGTGTATTGACCCTAGTGATGCAGTTTTCTTTATAATGATTTAATCGTTTATTATCATTGCCATCATCATTTTTTGCTTCTGGGTAGGAGATTCTATGAGGGATTTTAAGACATCAAAAGCACTTCCCAAGCATTTTGTAACAAATCGGGGCAATTTTATATTAACCATTACTGTGAACATAACATCAGTGCTAAGTGGGAGATGCAAACTCTCGTGGTTTCCACAAAAAGAGGAAAAAACACATACACATAATGACAATATATATGTTTGTCACTTTCAGGTCTTTTTGTCACCGATTTTAGTTCATCGATATTTACATCTTTGACAAAAATTAATCACCTATTTCGAGATGTCATGTATGCTGTAGTGGGAGCACATTTTGTCACCCTGTATGGATCCGCCCCTGGATGGTGAGATGAAGATAATTGTTGTACACATTCGATAAGTGAATGGCCTTCGTTTTAAAGAATGGTGTTCTCTATGGTGTTTATCATGAACCTATGATTTAGAGGCAAGTAAAACAAGAAGGCAAGGAGAGCGATATATTTGTTATGGATTACTTTTTATTCGATGCCTCCTCACCAGTAGGAATTCCAAGATTGAAAATTAAATTTGATTCTTTCCTGCCTTGCTGTCTCTCTTTTATTAATTTTCCCCAATCTTATTTTGCTTCTTACTTCTCCTGTGCCTTAAATATGTAATAAACGAGTTTACACGTTGTTGATGGACTGTGCTGACGACGATTATCATGTTTCCTTTACTTCGCCAGATAAATACAAAACTGAGCTGTGTTACCTGAAGATATTGCTTGAGGTAGAAAGATTGCACTACTGTGTTGCCTAGATCTGTCAAATTTAAAGCATTGTACAATTCTTTTTCTAAGTTAGGAGTGATGGAGTTGGGGTGGATGTAGCACTGATATAACTGCATTTCAGTTCGACTTTGTTAAATTGTAAATAAAAAGATAACAGGATTTTTCTTTATTTTTTCTCAATTTCTTGATTCGATTGTATTAAAACATCTATATAGTGCAATGCAATATAAATGTTTCCTTGCTTCTAGAAGAACGTATCAGATATCATGACTCAAAAATAAAGATGTTATCTTTTCATGGTGAAATTGAAATTATTTAATTTTTAAAATTTATCTACTGTGTCATAAGTGCTTACTTTATGTTTGTTATGGGTAAAGGTAAATAACACAGTTACCCTTTAAATGTACTATGAAAGAAAACTAGAATCTTTTTAGGGATAACTAAACAATTTAAATTCTTAACTTATTCTCAACAGGATATCATGGGTATCAACACTTGTAAAGGAATGGTATAAATAAAACTCAAGATTATACAGGAATTTTAATCTATTTTACAGTTTATGTCTGACGATGGTTGCATGTTGCATACATAGGCCTTCAGTGATGACAAATGAGATACGTAATGAATTTAAAGAATAGAGATATATGTGTCAATGCTTCCAAGTGAAACACGTGAATCTTGGATTTTATTTCATTTGGGACATTAAAACACACACCCTATTGTTGTACTTATACAAATCAATAATATATGTTTATGGAACCACTGACACGTACGGTACAACCTTATCTTGGATGTGAATGACGTTTTCGCATTCCTCGGCTTGAGGTTTCGACGCCATTCCACCCGTCACTCAAGGTAAAAGCATCTAACAGGTACAGCCCCACTTCCCGAGAAGATTTTAGGGTCTATTTTCCAATGTATTGCGGCATTTCAGTTGTATGGAGTCGGTTGATTCAGTCGTGGGAACTGTTATCGTATTCGATTTCATATATTTTTTTCCGTATGCTTGTAATCCTTTTTCGATTTAACCTTCAGTTTTCAAAATGGTGTATATAGAGAGTATGTAGAAAACTAAACATCGACAACATTCGGTGTTATGAATAAGCATTTTCCCAGTCACTGCAGTCTTCCGCGTTCTACAACTTTTGCAAACAGATCTTGAAGTCC
>NW_020869638.1:546537-549037 GCF_003789085.1 Penaeus vannamei | reverse complement strand
CTCGACTTCTCTTTTTTCCATCTCTTTCTCTTTCTTTCTTTCTTTCTTTCTTTCTGTCTCTCTCTTCTCTTCCAGCCCTACTCCTCCCTCCCTTCTCTTGCTACTCACCTGCCCCACTTTTACTACTTCTGCCCCACTCCTACAGTTCTCCTTCTCCTTCTCATCCTCTACCTCTGCCTCCTCTTCCTCCTCCCTCCCCTGCCCCTCCCTCCTGCGCCCCTCCCCTCCCCCTCCTTCTCGTCGACCCCACGCACTCCTCACTCGCTGTCCCAGAAAAAGCCTTATCTCGACGGTAATTAGTTGCTCACATTCAGGCGGAGATCCTCCAGTGGACAGACGTCGCCTCTTCAGCTGGAGCCCCGCTCGGCCCCGGATTCCGCCCGAGGCTACAAAAAAAGTCTAACGAGCCCTGAGCATGTGCGCTGTTCACTTCGTCGAGGAACTTGTGCTCCGGGAGGCTAATTTCCGACTATGTTGTCTCCCGCGGGCAGGGGGTCGCCTCCCCCTCGCGTCGACTCTTCCACCAGGGGCTGCCTCTTGACCACGGCACTCACTCCTGTGCTCTCAATTGTCAAGGCAGCCCGCGGTGCTGGTGCCGGAGGAGGGGAGACTCGACGGGCCTGTGGAAGGGCGCGGACAAGGGCTCGGAGGATGCTGCGCCTACCTCAAGATCCTCCTTAAAGGGAAGGTGCACTTATTTCCCTCTGGCTCCAGAAGGCCGGATTCTAGTCTCTTCTGCCTTAACATCCTTTTCACGGGGAAAGAAAATCTTCTAAGTGGACAAGGCGCACGAAGGAGCTTTTCAGCGTTTTCCCATTTTTTTGTTTTCACGAATGCGGACAAAGTTTCTATGACCTCAAGAGATCCCCACTCCAAACTTGGCTCCTCGTTGTGATGACGCTGTTCTTTTTGAAATCTTCCTCGCGAGGCTGTACATTTCCGGTTATTCTTGACGGCGCTTATTCTTTTCGAGGCGGACGAGACTGCATTTGTGCATCTGCGCATCCCGCGTTCCTTCTCGCTCGCCGCGCTTCGCTTCTCGCGCCGCGCGACCTCGCCATCTTCTCCCTCTCTCTCTCTCTTTCTCCTCCTCTCTCTCTTTTATCTTCCTTCTCTCTCTCACTCTCATTCTCCCCCCTCTACCCCCCCTCCTCTCTCTCTCCACACACACACCACACACACACACACACACACACACACACACACACACACACACACACACACACACACACACACACTACACACGCACACACACACTTTAAACAAGCTCATTTGGTATACATTTTTGAGGGATGATGCTTGTTAGACTACAGATAGAGGGAGAGAACGAGAGAGCAAATACATCGCATTTAAATGCGTTGCCGTACTGTACACATGGATATATGGAGAAAGAGATAGAGAGACAGCTAGAGAGAGAGAGAGAGAGAGAGAGAGAGAGAGAGAGAGAGAGGAGAGAGAGAGAGAGAGAGAGGAGAGAGAGAAGAGAGAGAAGAGAGAGAGAGAGAGAGGGGGGGGGGAGGGAGGGAGGGAAGGAGGGAGAAGAGAAGGAAAGAAGAGTGAGAAGTGAGAGTGAGAGTGAGAGTGAGAGTGAGAGTGAGAGAGAGTGAGAGTGAGAGAGAGAGGAGAGAGAGAGAGAGAGAGAGAGAGAGAGAGAGAGAGAGAGAGAGAGAGAAGAAGAGAGAGAGAGAGAGAGAGAGAGAGAGAGAGAGGAGAGAGAAGAGAGAGAGAGAGAGGAGACAGAGAAAGAGAGAGAGAGAGATAAAAAAAGAGAGATGAAGAGAACCAAAACAGCACCCCTGCCCATCAATAATTACTTCCAAAGCCTTAGATGAGACAAAAGAAACGCTTCCCGCTATGTCAGTGTCCATTAACATAGCACGGGAAGGCTTATCCTAATCATTCGTCTTCTACAAAGCTGTGTGGTGAAGGAGGGGAAAGGAGGCTGTAAAACGCCTAAATATAACAAGCGTTTACAATAGCTATCCGCGCGCTGGGTCCTCGGTAGACACGGGGAGCGGATGAAGAGAAAATGCGTTGCCGTATTGTTACACCATGGATAGTTGGAGAGAGAGAGAGAGAGAGAGAGAGAGAGAGAGAGAGAGAGAGAGAGAGAGAGAGAGAGAGAGAGAGAGAGAGAGAGAGAGAGCGAGAGAGAAGAGAGAGAGAGAGAGAGAGAGAGAGAGGAGAGGGAGAGAAGAGAGAGAGGAGAGAGAGAGAGAGGAGAGAGAGAGAGGAGAGGAGAGAGAGAGAGAAGAGAGAGAGGAGAGGAGAGAGAGAGAGAGAGAGAGAAGAGAGGGAGAGAGAGAGAGAGAGGAGAGAGAAGAGAAGAGAGGAGAGAGAGGGAGGGGAGAGAGAGAGGAGAGAGAGAGAAAAGAGAGCGAGAAGAGAAGAGAGAGAGAGAGAGAGAGAGAAGAGAGAGGAAGAGAGAGAGCAGAGAGGAGAGAGGAGAGAAGAGGAGAAGAGAGAGCAGAGAGATGAGAGAGAGAATGAGAGAGAGAGA